>JALPQI010003353.1:0-76107 GCA_025490895.1 Thaumatotibia leucotreta
GTACTTAATGAACGCAATGGATATTCGCTTTGTTTCGAATGCCAATGGGAGGAATATAAAGTAAGTTACGAATTTTCTATCCCTTTCATTCGCTTCAATGTTAAAATAGTACATTACGACACAAGTGCGAAAAACATGAAATTAGAAACGAGTGGCAATATTTTAGAACACGACCGATAGGGAGTGTTTTAAATCGACACGAGTTACGAATTTCGTTTTTGCACGTGTCTCGTACGACGTTTTATAGTGCAGATGGCCCTCCGAAGTTTTGAACCTGACGTAAAATGACACACTTTTCGCACTAGAGCCTAAAAAAGGCACCATCTGTACTAAAAAGTAAGTTACGAACTTTATATGCCTTTCGTTCGCTCCAATGAGAAAAAGGTACCTAATTAAGGTTTGACGCCGTTCTTTCCATATCAATATCTTTCAGCTTTGGGGGCTAAAACGTTAAGGTCTAGTGGCAGTCATCCCATCATATACTACTTAGTCTTAAATATTTTCGTGAGTCTCGTGGGCCTTCAGAAGCTCAAAACTGTCGTAAAATAACGTAATTTAGAACATGTTTTATTTCAACCTAATTGCCAACGCAACATCCGCTGCCAAAGATCAAAAACTAAATATCCCAGACACTCAACAAAGTTCAAAAGAATAAAACAAAACGCGAACGAGTAAACCTCAGCCGTTGCAACGTACACTACATGTTCCATTCATAAAAAGGTGACCGTTCCAAATTTAAAAATTAAAAAAACATCTGCACAGCGTTATCGGCCGATCACTCGAGCATCGATTAATCGTTATGCATAGCAAACCTATCGATTCATTCGGACCGCTGCATTGGTACCATCAACAGAGTTAATTTTAGCCAGTCGAAATCGCGATGTCAAAGATAGCGTACGATGAAGTCGCTTCCAATGTTTACGTTATTACACTGAAAACGATGTTTTTCGTTGGCGAGTTATTTTTATAAGTGAAAAACTGGTCTCTTCTCACTAGAGAGCGATTGAGTGCGGTCGCTGTTTTTCGAAATCGGGTTCTAGGTTTTCTTATAAAGGGAAACTTTCGTGGTTTGTTGACATTATCTGAAAGTAACTACCGTTGAGTGCTTGTGGTTTGGTGTTGTGATTTTATTTGGATTTCTACGAGGGAAACTTTAAGAATTAAGGTAAGTTAACCTTATAAGCCAGGAATCTATCATAAGTTGTGTAAATGTCTCTATAATCGATTCTGTCGACAATAAAGCCACAATATGAAACTTTTTCCTTTGATTGTAAATTACCGGCCAAATTTTTTTCTATTTGATGCTTTCAGCGTTCAATTTTATTCTTAAAAACAAATTACAAAGCTATAATACTACTACTACCTTACGAATAGTATTGTGTGAAGAGCACCAAAGCTATAATCACCAAATGAAAAAAAATAAAACCGATTTCTCCAAGATCCGACTATCAGACTCCGATTTAATGCCAACGGGACTACCTTGGGGTTAGAGTTATACCCGATAAATTAAAAAAAATAAGTTCACGATTCTCGGAGATATCGAGTAACATTTATATACATTTTTTCTGATAGACACAACTCAGACGAAAAATTAACCATTACCTTAATACCGTTACTGTACCCTATAGTTTTTCCTTTTCATTATTTTGACATAAAATGTTATAACTACTAGAATTATGTTAGCTTATAGATAATTCCACATGTAATGTCTTGGCGTAAGCTGTTTTTTACATGGTTGTTGATAAAAAATAAAGATTATACAAAGAAAATTAGTCGAATTGAGAACCTCCTTTTTTGAAGTCGGTTAAAATGACTGTCAACAACAGGCTCTTGGAGCCAATGGGTAGTTTCCTGCTGTCGAAGAGTTGGTGACGCGCATGTGACACCTGTGTCCATGGATGAATGTAAATGCTTACTATCAAGGGTATCTACTCATTTATTTCCCATGCCAGTTACGTAAACTTATTTATTTATTTAAACTTTATTGCACAAAAGTAAAACTTAAAGTACAAAAGGTGAACGTAATGCCATGAAGCATTCTCTACCAGTCTTAAGGCAAAGCAGAGAGATGAATTACAGCTACATATACAATTATCAACAAAAATTTTACTACGTATGAAAATATCGCTCAATCTAGTTTCTAGCTTTGGCGCAAATTTCACCTGAAAAAAGCAAATATGTCACACGTGCTCTTGTAACAGTTATATTTATGGAAAACGCGAATACCGTAGTAACATAAAAATAAAATTACGACGGAAAGATACATAATGGGCAGCTTACACAAACACTTTAGATGCTTTTGAATGAAATCTCTGTGGAATTTTTAGTTAAACACGTGAGACTTTGTTTATCTTTCTGGATCTCGTTACAGCAATGTTTCTTTTGATATTGGCTATTTAAACTTGCAAAGCCCGACTTGTAGTTTTTATTTTACATTATACAACACTTTATTCTAATACCCACACGAAAACAACGAATAAAATGTACATGAAAAGTTTACGATCTTTTAAATTCATCGTCATTCATTCTGACAATTCTGACATACCAACAATTACAATTTTTATAAAGTTGCATGTAGTGAATTCGATTATTTTACAACTCTATTTCGTAATTATTATTGACAAGATGAAAATAAGTTTAAATTAGAAATGTCCGATCTGTTATCAAATTATCTATGATAATGATTAAACCAGCTTTGTCTTTATTGACAATGTCAATTAATCTGACAAAGTTACTTCGACATTGAACTTTAGGGCATTCCACAAGAATGTCGCTTACGTGACGCTTATACTTTCTATGACAACTCCTAAATAAATGCTCATCATCATCATCATCATCAGCCTATGATAATCCACTGCTGGATGTAGGCCTCTCCTATTGATTATGCGTATAAACGCATTAGGAGGTAAATGCCCATAATCGCCACGCTGGGCAAGCGGATTGGCGATCGCAGTAATGTGTCCACTATGATGACGCTGCTGCCCATCATCAATCTTTTATCAAATAGTGGTCAGTGACACTTCAATCCCTTAGTCGACTCTTACGACACCCGCAGGAGGAGTTGGGGTGGTGACAAATGTATTCTTACTGCCGTCACCACACGGCTAAATAAATGCTCAAAGTTAGAAAATACTGTGAGAACGTGTAAGTTAAGTCCCGAAATATTACCGCACTAGAACTCGGGCTCCTATCATTTTTAGAAGTACTAAAAGAATCGCTTTACCTAAGCGACATTCTCGTGTAATGCCCCTATATCGTATTCTCAGTCATCTAAGGATTGTTACAGTTTTGAATTACTTATTCACAGAGTCAGTCCTTTATTTACGAAGCTATAATAAACATTTTGAAAAAAATTAAACATTAAGTACCTAATTTATTGAAAGTGGGTGCCTATTTGTGTCATGAATAAATGTTTTGACTTTGAGTATTTTATATTAAGGAATTCGTAAAAACATAACTTTAACCCTTAACTTGGCAATGTAATATTGTATTATATTGGGTTTGTAATAACGTTTTTTAGCTAGTTATGTATTGTCATCAGAACTCAGAGCGTGTGCAAATTTAAATCCTAATCGAAGACCGGGAAGTGAGTCTAATTAAGATTCCAGGATTTTCTTACATACTCGTACCTATGTAGTTAGTTACTAGGGTGGATCGAAAAATGATTTTTTCGATTTTGCCTAAGGCGGGGTTGTAAAAAGATAGTCTAGGGATACATAATTAAATAATTGTATGGACACTTTTCCAAATTATAAGTAGAAGTACTGCCGCAAGCCATCTGAAATATTGTCAAAAAATTAAAAATCATGTTTACAATTTTTGTGGGATAAAATATATTTTATTATAAAAATATAGTTTTTTTTGACATTTTAAGTACTTTTCATATCAAAAATACAAAATTAAAACAAACAAACACTTAGTACCCAATCAATTTGAACCTTAAATTGATTCCGAAATGTAGAGTACAATCATGTATATTTTGTAGTCTTTTTTCGTATTGGATACAGAAATTACGCTACAAGAAGCAAGCTTATTTTTCATCCACTCTTCTTGTTTCTCTAGC
Source organism: Thaumatotibia leucotreta (assembly GCA_025490895.1). Classification (NCBI taxonomy): domain Eukaryota; kingdom Metazoa; phylum Arthropoda; class Insecta; order Lepidoptera; family Tortricidae; genus Thaumatotibia; species Thaumatotibia leucotreta. The sequence continues at coordinate 4,064 of JALPQI010003353.1, forward strand.
CCACATACAGCAGTACAAAATTCTGTTACTATTTTTTATGATTATTTTAGTAGCTTGAGTGTAGCAGGGCAGTTAGTTAGTTTTACTGGGCTTTTTCCGCAACTCGACAACCATTGTGCCTTTTTTGCGTGGTAGCAGGGCATCAAACAGAACTTTGGCAAACTTGGCAAGAAAGCTGAGTGTCCTGTTAGCAGTTGTCAGCCATCGTGCATTACAAATGTTCTCTGGATTTCTTACTTATCCTGATGATACCTCCTTTCACCCGAGAAGTAACTGCAGTGCCATCACATCTAACCGCTACATTTTTTTTTTATATCCATGGGTTTTACTTGTTCATAGGAATGCAAGTTAGTTGCGATAGTTTTTACGTCACATGTATCAGGTGTTATGAGGCCAATGTATTGAGAAATGGGTTGTCAGAGTAAATTAATGTGCTCTTCCGTTATAACCCTCCTTTAACCATCAATAACATAGTTTTGTGTATGCGTCCATCAAATAAGATACAAGTAAATAAAGGAGCGATTCACAGACAGGAATATACTCTGTGTAGCGATGTGCCTAGTATTTGCACGACCTGGACGAATCTTGTCCCGATCGATAACATTTGTTACCTATATTATTCTTATTTATGATAGGTACCCAGTTCTTGTAAACTAACTGAAATAATGAAACCTTAGCCACAGCGGGAAAAGCACTATAATATATGGTGGTTGAACGCTTGCAGATACAGTTAAATAGCTGAAGACAATAATACTTCCTCAGTGTACAGTTGCCTAAGTAATCGTAAACACATTTAAGAAAAACATTAAAAATATACGTTAACGTGACTTACACTGAGTTACACTTACGTTCACAACAAACGATTATAAATGCAGTCTAAATAATATAATTTAATTCTAATTAGTTTATCCTTCTCGTGTAAACTTGCACCGCACCGTTTATAAGAATCAGGTTTCTGGCAACATGATTCGAGAACCAAAACTTTAAGTTTCAAAATTAGGACCAGCCTACTCTATTGCTATATTTATCATAGACAATAAGTGACACTGAAAGGAAATAAGAATAACTGTGAACAAAATATGGCTGGTCAAAATCTAACATTGACGCTAAAATCAAGTCCACCTTTTGAGAGTACATAGTTGATAATTTTATTTTCTAGAATAATGCAGTAACATTATATTTTCAATTTGTAAATATATATTTAATTATTCAGAAATCGCTTTATAACTGGTGTATAATGTTAACAGAGCCCGTGTAACGATTTTCTTGAGGTGACATTTTTGATAATTATATGAAAATACTTTATTCGGCTTGCGGCAGTACTTAAAATTACCCAATCTTGCTCATATTCGATTGTAGCAATATTTAGCCATCACGTTAACTTTCTGGAGGCCCGCAATTTCAAAATTCGAAAAATTTTTTTTTTTCATACAAGAGCGATCCACCCTATTAGTTACGTATATAGTACATTACGACACAAGTGCGAAAAACGAGTGGCGATGTTTTAAATCGACACGAGTTACTAATTTCCTTTTTGCACGAGTCTCGTACGACGTTTTTTAGTGTAGATGGCCCTCCGAAGTTTTGGACTTGACGTAAAATGAAACACTTCTCACACTAGAGCCTAAAAAAAGACACCACCTGTACTAAGAACAGTTATTTTTGTAGACATTGGTAAATCGAGTTAGAGCTCGTCTCTCAAAAGCTTGTAACTTATATAAGTGGAAGTTTCTGCTTAGCGCCAATTATCTACCTACATAAGAACTTCGAATGAGGGTTTTCTCGAAAACGTATGCCACTAGTTGGCGCCACTTAGCCGTAAAGTGTTTTTAAGAAACACAATTATCTAGCTCCAAAGACAAAAAAACTAGAAGGTATTTTTATATAATTTTACAATACAAAATATTTAAACACGAAACTATAGGCGCTCTGAGAATTTAGACATGTTTCTGGACCTGACGCCTCAGTGCTGCCGCCCTGTTGAACGTCATTTCAGAAAACCCTCATTGTAAAACTAATACGGTTTTTTACATTTGCGCCAAGTTAAAGGATAAAACTGTTAACTATATCATATTGTTTATAATTTTTTTATTCTAAGAGTGACTTTGTTGTACATGCGCACTTATGGATATTAGGAATATCTGCCAGCTACTGCAATGACGGAAGACGTAAGTGTTTTATAGTTAATTAGTATTGCACCGTTGCACTTAGACTGAGACTATTGTTCGATGCACGTCACGACTAGTGAATTTCTAGACTGTAATAAAAGATTGGTCATTTAACTTTATACTAAAGCTAGAAATAGGTACCAGTTCTAACAATGTATTATTTTTATGTATCTACAGAATTTGGGCAATTTCACGTCATTGTTCACAATAATGTGGACATGACTCCAAAGTAGAAATGACTAATTAATCAAATAAATTCTTGATGAAATCAAAATATAATATGTACAAATCAAAATATTTAATTAATAAATAATTTGATTTGTGTTTTCACAATAAGTTCAATCAGAGTCTCTAGCTATTCTAGAAAACTGTAAAGTATTCTAATAGGCGGTGAAGGCATGTATTGCTTGCCCTTAGATTATGGTCAAAGGCGCCTAGTCTTGTAAAGGATTGCATATACCTGAGAAAATTGACTGGTGGTTGCCCGAGTGTCCGAGCGCTGCAGGTATTTTTCTTACCTAAGCCTGTTTACATTTGATTGATTTATAAGCGTTTTTAAACCAACTTACGATTGCATGCGCGTATCACATAAATAGTTGAGTTTATTGATTCACAAATTACTTATTTACCTACTACACTTAAAAAACGAATATTTCGTTGTGTATTTCTGTATTTTTAAAAGTCTGTAGGCACCGCATAATCATAGTAATTTACATCAAATAACTAAGAACATTAACAAGACGTATATTTTATTCAAATTTTAAACTCATTGTTCTTTTCTATAACTCGTTTTGGTATCAAGTACGTCATACTGCCTCAATACGGCTGAATAGCCTAAACCCTATATGGGACGCAGACAATAAATTGATTCATCAAATTTATTCATGATCCATCTCATGAGGTTCTATAAAACTTTAACAGACGTATGAATCGACGGAATCAATTATTTAAATCGATTATTTCATACGCGATTCCTTTGAACTGAAACTTTATTGCTTTTTATTAAGAATACATACACGTAGGTTCTTTCTAACGTTAAACCTCATAACAAGGAATGCATCTTCTGACAAACTTCTGTAGGCAAAAAGTAGTGTCAAATTACTATGGAGTTTCGACATTACTATCTAACAGTAAGTGTTATTCTACGAATTAGAGTTTGGTGAAATCGAATCTAAGTAGTACAATAAATGGTAACAGGATTACACAGAGCTTAACAGGGTAATATGATACAATGACGTTCACTCTATGGAAACTAGAATTGAAAATGTTGTACCTATATCAGCATCGACCTACTTTTATAATGCTTTCGCTTACGGAGATATTGACGTAAAATTAATTTAAATAGCTTCTCGAATTTCTAAACTCCGACTTCAATTAATTACTCAACTCTGTCTTCACTAGGTTTGAAAATTTCACAGGGTAATATGATACAATGATGTTCACTCTATGGAAACTAGAATTGAAAATGTTGTACCTATATCAGCATCGACCTACTTTTATAATGCTTTCGCTTACGGAGATATTGACGTAAAATTAATTTAAATAGCTTCTCGAATTTCTAAACTCCGACTTCAATTAATTACTCAACTCTGTCTTCACTAGGTTTGAAAATTTCAATGAAATTTTCCACTTTAATTTTAAACTCTAATCCAATGTGAATTAGGTCTAATTTTCACTTATACTGGGAGAACGCTATGTCAACGAGGAGTCAATTGAAATAGATGGAAAAGAGTGACAGTGACAGCTGCGTTGAATATTTCTGTAAAAACCGGAAAAATACGGAAAAAATAATACGAAATTTTCATATAAACCCGAAAAAAAAATTGTTTTTTTCGACATTTTCAACGCTAGTCTTGACATAAAAATGGCTAATATTATGCCAACTAATGGAAATATGGACAAATGAAAATAAATTTTGTTTAAGACCCATTGCTTCACATGTATGTTGTTTTGTTATAAGTGTAGGTAATATTGAAAATCAAAACGGAGTGGAATTTAAGTTTCATTATTACCTGCTTTATGTACATGTGTATAAAAAACTCGGAAGCATACCGACAGACAGACATCGTGGCAGGTGAAACTACACTTTTTCATAGAAAATACTAGAACAATGCTGAATTCAGTACAAGTGTGACTATTTTAACATTCCCTAATGTATACGTAATCGCGTAAAGATACCTACAATTTTCAATTTGCTGTTTGCCTCTCTTTCTAGCCAGTATGTGCGTGCGTTAGAGAGGCAAACAGCGAAATTGTAAAATGTAACTTTATTAAACGCGACCCAGATTGCATCGCAATATGTCTGAAATTTTCAACCAATTTAAGAAATAAGTACCTACGCAACTTTATCGTCAATAATTCCGCAGATAATTATAAAAATACCGAATCAAGATTAAAATGATTTGTATTTATTTTTTCGTTTCTGTGTTTTATTTTTTTATTTAATAAAAAATACATTCGCAACTTACAGCTACTTAACACCATAGCGTCACGAACATTAGTTAAACAATACTAGTTACTTATTAACACATTCGTTCTTCTCTAGCATTCTCTTGCACTCGTTAATCAAACTTGCCAACCCCGAAGCAAACAAATCGCAATGAGGAGCCGCGCTGAGCATGGAGTTTAGCATGGCCAGTGCGTGCCGCAGCGGCGAGTAGCGGTAGAGGCCGGTGCGCGCGCCCGCCGGCGCCAGCAGCCGCGGGGCGCGGAGCCGACTCCGCGAATCCGGCACAAATAGCCGCATGACTTCCCCCACTAACTCAACGCTATCCAACTTATGTCTTATGAGACCCAGTACAAAGTGTCAGTCGTCTCAGCTCAAGTGACTCGTACCCCAACTGACCCAAAAGAAACTGTGTCGGGTACAAAAACGGATAATACCTAAACTGTTTTTTGTACAACGACCTTAGGAACTTCTTTTGTACTTTTTCCAACATTAACACATACTTTTTTTCATTGGGATTCCACACCACCGCATTTGTTTCTAATATGCTCCGTACGAGTGCCGTGTAAAGGGTTCTAAGAGCGGATGGAGTCAAAGCCTGAGAATTTCGTAATACAAAACCCAGCCTCTGAATGCCCTTCTTTGTAACCTGGGTACAGTGATCGCGGAAGGTCAAACTAGGATCGAATTCTACCCCCAGGTCACGCACGCGGGAGACACGTAAGACGCCTTCGCCACCGAGTTGGTACCGGTATTCAATTGGAGCAGGTGAACGAGTAAAACTCATGGTTTCACATTTCGTTAAGTTAAAGCTTAACGCATTCCCCATACTCCATCCAAACACAGCATCAAGATCGTTCTGCAAGCCTAAACAGTCCTCTTCATCATTGATCACCCTTATCAACTTCACATCATCGGCAAATAACAAGATCTCACTGCTTTTTACAACCTTTGGCAAATCGTTGACTAGAATATTGAACAGCAAAGGTCCCAAATTGGAACCTTGACTAATCCCAGATAGAGTGAAATAAGTGTCGGAGACATATGGTCCATATTTCACAAACTGCCTTCTATCCGCCAGATAACTAGAAAACAGTTTGAGAAGCCGTGGCGTTAATCCCATAGCCCCAAGTTTACATAGCAGTACATCATTGTCAACACGGTCAAAAGCTTTCTGGAAATCTAGGTATATTACGTCCACTTGCTTCTTTCTATCTAATTGCAGTGAAATGAAATTGACAAGTGTGACCAAATTAGTCACTACCGACCGCCTCGGCAAGAAGGCGTGTTGCGCATTCGTCAAGTAAGGAAGACACTGAGGTAATACATTGGCATGCAGTGACATTTCGAACACCTTGGCTAAAGAACATAGTATTGCCACTGGCCTATAGTTCTCTACTTTAAGTTTTGTTCCCGTTTTTGGTATCGGAGACACGCGCGATAGCTTCCAGCACGCAGGATACTGCCCCGTTTTCAGGATTAAGTTGAAGATATATTTGATTGGCTCAATGAGGTCATTGACGCAACCCTTTATAACATACGGTGGTATGGCGTCTGGGCCTGCCGCCGTATTTGATCTAAGTTTTTTAACGGATTTCAGTATCTCCTGCGTGCTGCGTTTTGTGTATACAAATGAACTTATTTCTATTCTATTCCATTTTATTTCTAAAAGATCTTATTATTACCATACATTACTTATGTTTTTTTAAACGTTCTACCTTTCGTCTCTACAAATAAATCTAACAACAATTTAAAGATTTTTTTTTATTCAATGTTAAATTCAGAGATATTTTGTTTCTTTCGTTATTAATTTTGAAAAATATTTCAAATTGGTATCATCATCATCATCATCTCCTATTAACTATGCGTATAAACGCTTTAGGAGGAAAATACCCATAATCGCCACGCTGGGCAAGCGGAATGACGATCGCAGTAATGTGTCCACTATGATGACGCTGCTGCCCATCATGAATCTTTTATCAAATAATGGTCAGTGACACTTCAATCCCTTAGTCGACTCTTACGACACCCGCAGGAAGAGTTGGAGTGGTGACAAATGTATACTTATTGCCGTCACCACACTTGGCATATTTTCTACGAAAAATCCACCTGACCCGTATTTACTGATCGAGAGTGTAAATAAAGGCTTGTAGATATAAGGAAAAGAAAATAGAAACAAATGAGTAACCTAGTGACGCGGTAAATTGTTTCGTTCGCCGAAGGTATTGTTTTGCTAAATTCACTTTCTTTGATGAGATTTGTTGTTGATCTTGTAAAGTGGTGACTAGTTTAAGGCTGTCTGACTGGATTTCCGTGTACCTGTTATATGCACGTCTGATTACAACGGGCTACTGATTTATATTTTAGGGTTCTAATTACTTATTTAGTCAATCTCACATTCAATATATTACGGGGGATTTTTTTATTTTTTTTATTTTCCAAATTTGGACTTTTTTCTACTCAGAATCACTACCTCTTTTTAGATCCCGATAGAAATAAAAAAGTGTCCCAAAAAAAATTCCAATGATTTACTATTTTTCATACACTTTCTTGGGCCGTAACTCAGTGGAAGACAAAAAAATGTATGGAATTTTCGGGACACTTTTTTTTGCTAATGAGAATCGAAAGAGCTCGTGATTCTGAGTAGAAAAAATATGAAAATATCTAAATTTGGAAAATTAAAAAAACCACAACTACTTAAATTAAAATCCGCCCATAAATAAAAATTAAAATTATTATCATCTACAGCCTTTTACAGTCCACTGCTGGACATAAGCGTCTCCTGCTACTTATGCGAAGAACCAGGACGCATTAGGAGGTAATGCCCATAATCGCCACATTGGACAATTAATGTATCCGCCATCAATCATTAATTAATTAATTGTCAGTGACACTTCAATCCCTTAGTCGACTCTTTCGACACCCACGGGAAGAGTTAGGGTGGTGATGTATTCTTACTGCCATTACCATGCGGCAAAACAAACGAAATCGACTAAACCTTGAGGTCGCGTGGCGGCGGGCTCAGTGCTTGATAATGGAAACCTAGGCTTTAGAAAACATGTCATGTGACGTGACTAAAGGCCCGGCCACGACATTGGTCTAAAGGTGCGGTTAAACTAAAAGAGCATTCGTTGTCCTAACCTCCCACTCTACGAAATTCGATTGGTACACAAACCGTGATTGGTTGATTTCTTAGAACGGGCGCTAGAAGTCTTCTAGCCTAGAACAGCGAATGCTCTTTAATTATGTTTAAACGCACCTTAAGGCGACCAGCGGCGAGCGAATCCATGAGTTGGAGCGCGATGCCGATATGGGTACGAGAGGGATGGTTTTCCGCTAAGCCGGTCGCCTTAGACCAATGTCGTGGCCGCGGCGTAAGGCCGTGGCTCCAATGACTCAAAGCGGAGCGGAGCTGTACAAAATTGACCAATTACATTCTTCAAATTCAAAATTCGAAACACAGTGATGCGGTTTCTTTGGCCAAGCTCACACAGCTCCGCTCCGCTCCGCGTCAGTGGAGCCGCACCCTAAATATACGCAACTTTAACCGTTGCGTTTAATCACTTCAGGTTTTTTTATTTGGTGACATTGACATTGTTTTCAAACGATACATTTTTAACATAAGTTTCTATTATGCCTATACCAACGAGGTTTTGTACGTATAAGGTTAGGTTCAACAGAGGCTTTGGATGTTGCTGATTATTATCTTTTTATTCAATAATGCATTTAAAAATCCAAACAAGGTACTTAATGAATCAAAACAATTTAAATCACTGTATTTCCTAATAATTTAACTGTTAAATTATAATCTGTTAAATATATCTTAGTGTAAATATCTCCCGTCGTTTTACGACACCCGCGGGAAGAGTTGGGCTGGTGACAAAAATGTATTTTCACTGCCGTCACCACGCGGCGTATGATGGGTAGCAGCGTGATCATAATCGGCAAGCGGATTGGCGACTACAGTAGTATTGCGATCCCCAGTCCCCTTGCCCAGCGTGGTGATTATGGTAATTTACCTTCTAATACGTCCAACGCCAAGTCAATAGGAGAGGCCTTCAGCAGTGGCCTGCGACGCTGCGTTCGTCAACGAGCTCGACGTCGAGACAGCCTTGTCTAAAATCCTAGCTGTTTTATTTGACATTAGGAATCGAGGCTGTGAGCGAGGTTGTAGGCGAGTTCGTCGCTGTTTTTCATTAGAGAATACGAAGTTCGTACATTAAACGTCAAACTCTCGACGCAGTGTAGTTCACGCCGCATTCGTCGCCGAGCACTAGTGTCGTTTAAAGTACATTAGTGAATACCATTTTTAGGCTCGACCCTGCCGCAGCGCTGACACAGCGCTGACAGCAAGGCGGTTTCCTTAGTAATTAACACTGCTGAGATAGGCTGAAGTGTGTGTGTTAATGTCTATAGCTTTCATTCAAGCCAGTCATATGACCATTCTGACGTTCCATCCTGACGTCACTAGAACATTCCGGATACATCATCAGCTGACGTCACGGGCCAAAAGCACGATTACCGATGATGTACCGCACTCACCTCAGGCAGATGCATGCTGGACTAACAGGAATTATATTATTATGATATCGACTCGCTGTAATGTAGGCACAGAAGGTTCACTGTCTCATTAAACCTACATATGTTTGATGCTAGCGTTGTTTGCTTTGTGCATTTTTTGGGTTCGAATTTCCTATAGGCAGTCAATGATTTTCTACAAGCAAAATTATACAGGGTGGTCCAAACCTTGACGTCAAAAAATTTTTTTTAGATTCCTCACGTCATGAGCTATCAGAATATACCCCATGTATGTTAACCGATTTTTTGTAGTTTTCGAGTTATGAATTTTTGAAAATTTTTTTTAAGAAATTCTGAAATGAAGAAATTTATTAATAAAAAAAAAACCGTTGGGTTTTTTAACTAGTTTCTTTTTGTAAGAGTATAACTACAAATAAAGCATTTACTGACAAAAAAATTAACGTCCTCACTTTGATACAAGTAGGATAAAAAAATACCAAATTCAAAATTTACGCTAAAAACGCATCAAAATAGCATTAATGTACGTAAATAAAACATATCCCAAGGATTTTTGGTAATGTAAAGACTGCTCTAGACCTTAAACCTTCGTAATAGCAAAAAAAAAGTGATACTTAATAATGAGGATTTTTCGGAGTAGTCGGTCAAATAAACTTCTAAATTTTTTATTTAAAAATAAAGTGAAATTTCTTCTGTTTTGTTGTTCTTATCAATAAACAAAGACAGAAAATACCACGAATACTCAATTTGTGTAGTTATTCAAGTAATTTTTTACTACTTTAAAATTTTACGCTTTTTTAAGTTTATTTGACCGACTACTCCGAAAAATCCTCATTATTAAGTATCACTTTTTTTTGCTTTTACGAAGGTTTAAGGTCTAGGGCAGTCTTTGCATTACCAAAAATCCTTGGGAGATGTTTTATTTTTTTTTTTATTTGAAGAATGTTATTTACGTAAAATTTTGAATTTGGTATTTTTTATCCTACTTGTATCAAAGTGAGGACGCTAATTTTTTTGTCAGTAAATGCTTTATTTGTAGTAATACTTTCACAAAAAGAAAATATTAAAAAAACCCAATAGTTTTTTTTATCAATAATTCTATTATCAATAATTTCTTCATTCCAGATATTCTCAAAAATTTTTTTTTCAAAAATTCATAACTCGAAAACTACAAAAAATCGGCTAACATACATGGGGTATATTCTGATAGCCCATGACGTAGGGAACCTAAAAAAAATTTTTTGACGTCAAGGTTTGGACCACCCTGTGTAACTAAAACTCACAACCGTCATTTAAAAACGATCAAACATATTATAAAAAGCTACGTAATATTCAAAAGTAATTTCGTAGAGTACCTATATTCGTCATCGTTGTTTAAAGCCCTTAATTTTGATAGGTACTGGATAGTTACCCTACGAGATATTTATTTATATGGGTCGGACAAAATTGAGTACGTATACTTTCAACGTGATGTCATATGATTCTTGCGGTAACAAGGTTTTTGATGATACCTCATCAGAATTGCTTGAAGCATACGTATTTCTAGGGCTAGGGGTACGAAGAAACTCACATACCCTACCTACTCACAAACATGATCTCTAAAAACAATACATTCCTTTTTTGAGCAATTCTGTAAAATGAGAGAACGTCAAGAGCATCTCAATACTCACGTTCAGTTGCGAACCAGAATTGTTGAACCACTTATGAATAGTTTTAAATTATGAATATACCTGAAACTCTTGTCGGTGGAGCAACTTCCATATTATATGCTTCTTCCACCTGGTATCTAGGACCTTCTCCTTAATTATACACGACACGGCGTCAGCTTCAGAACGTAGGAAGATCAGCGCAGATTCACGCCAGCATCACGCTGAGATGTGACTATTTCGAAGCTTTGTTTATTTCTGTTTTACTAACAAAACAGAAATAAACAAAACCAGTATGAAAAAAAAACATTATTCTATTCTATTCTTTCAACTTTCTCTTTCACCTAGTCTTCACGTAATGCACGTTCTTCTCGGCAGTCCTCTCTTCCTTTAACTTTCCCGTCTATGATGGCCGTGTATTATTTGTATTCGTTGTGTCGTAGAAGGTGAGTATGAAGAATGTCCCTAACATTATTTCTCTTCTCTTTTATTTCCAATTGTTGCTTTAACAGCATTTTCAGAAATTAGCAGAACGGCGTTTTGTAATAAATTATCTCGTGAAAGATTGTAGGCGCATGTACTGACGTTGCAAGTGCTGTGCTATTCTGCATGACGCATCCGTATGTTGCCATTAAATCGGGCAGATACTGAAAGATACTTTCCTGTTTGATAGACGCTAATACCTGATTGAAGATGATTTATTACAGCAGCGAACAGCGATAAACCCAACTAGCGGAGGTTATTATTGTCTGCATCTCGTAATTAGGATCGATGGTTCCGTTTCCAATGCTATTAGAAGTTACAAGAAAAGATACTTAATTATAAATCATGTGTTGTTGTTGTTGTAATTCCTAGGGCACCCCGGAGGTGCATAGGGCCTCCACAAGATCCTTCCACGCATTTCTGTCTTGAGCAACCTTCTTGGCTTCGCTCCAGGTCAAGCCTACGGCTCGCAATTCGCTCTCCACGCGTTCTTTTCCACGTGTGTACAGGGCGACAAACGTTGAATTCCACCTTGAGGAATTCATGTTTATTCGTGTTAAAATCTAGTGGCTTCATTAATTCATGTACTAATCAGTATGATTACGTTTAAGAATTATTGTATCATTTGTGCCCGAATAAACATTAAGACAAAACATTATGATGGTTCCGCTTTTTAGGGTTTCCGTACTACTTGTATACCAGAGAGGTGCAGAACTCAATAAGAATAAAACTAATAAAAAGTCTACGAAACTACAATGACGGTGCCCTTCTAACAGCCATTTTATAATTCTTTATAAATTCCACAACATGCATTAAAAAACGAAAGTCCAGCCAAGATTTCCGTGGTGAGAAACAAGTGATAAATCCTCTTAAACCCGACCGATGGGCTGAATCCAGGTCAGACGAATGTCAGGGGCTATTACTATCGCTTAGACGCTTTTAGCGGAGTAGGCTTAACCTTTTCGACACTTTTCCTCTGTCAAAATTGACTCATTAATCTTTAATATCCCTACTAGTCCCGGCTTCACTACATATAGCTAGTATATAACAAAATCAACCATCATCATCATCAGCCTATATTAGTCCGCTGCTGGACGTAGGCTTCTCCTATTAACTTTGCGTATATAGACGCATTAGCAGGTAAATGCCCATAATCGCCACGCGGGGCACGCGGATTTCCGATCGACAAAATCAATCAATCAGTATGTTTAGGTAGGTACTTATTCGCTAGAATGCATAAAACAGGTTCAGGTACAAGGTGTTAAGGTACATTGGATACTATACTACCTACAGTATTTATTTAGTCTAGTAAAGACATGCAAATGTTATTATAAGATAACCATTTCGATGTAACGTACAAAATTTGTGGACTATATAAAAAAACAGAAACAACGACACTTACAACACGATTAAATCAAGAAAGAGAAAAAAATTATGTACCCGCAATTCAATTCACCAATGTCAAAAATATATACCTAATACAAGCGCGTCGCTGTCTGTTCGTCCCTGTGTATGTTTAAATCTTTAAAACTACGCAACTGATTTTGAAGCGGTTTTTTTAATAGATAGTTTCAAGAGGAAGGTTTTAGTATCAGGATTGTACACGTGCAAAGCCGAGGCGGGTCGCTAGTAAGATCATAAAACGTTAAAAAAAATTTAAAAAAATAAAATTTAGTCTGTTTATTTCATAAAAAAACAAAATCATTACATCTTTCATTAGGCACTTAACTGCTAATCTTAAATAAAAAAGATTTTTAAACGGTTTTTATTAACTTCACCGCGTATCAACTGTCGTCGATGCTTCAAATCTTGTGATCGATATTTCGACCACTTCTACTGCACCAAAATTAATGAAATTTGGAACTCGTGTCAAGTTCCCATGACAATGCAACATTAGAATATTTGTATCCTTGTACCCTCAAAGCCTGATGCTGCAGACGTACTGCTTACCTTAACCGAGAGTGTTAGACACGTGAAAATGAAAGTATAGCATGTTTGGTATAATCAAATACTAACGGCCTGATCTTGACTTCCAACTCCTCACTCCTGATGCTGCAGTACTGCACACAATAACCACAAGGTTTATCTTTTATCGATTTCTTGATTTTAAAGAAGTTCTTTAGAGTAGAAACATGCGAATTTAATACTAACGTCCAACTCCTCAGATCTGATACTCCAGTGTTACTGCCTGCCACAACCGCTAGGTTTAGCGATCTGCACATTTTAGACATTTCGTAGAAACATACGGATTTCATTATCATAATCATCATCATATCAGCCGAAAGACGTTCACTGGTGAATATAGGCCTCCCCCAAAGATTGCCACAAGGACCGGCCCTGTGCCACCCGCATCCAGTGACTTTCACCAGGTCATGAGTCCACCTTATGGGGGGCCTACCCACGCTGCGCCTTCCGATACGTGACCACCACTCGAAAAACTTACCGCCCCAACGGCCGTCGGTTCCACGCGGGACGAGCTCCGCCCACTGGCACTTCAGTTTAGCGATTCGAAGAGCTATATCGGTTATTTTGGTTCTGCTGCGGATGGTTTCATTTCTAATCCGATATCGCAAAGAGACTCCTAGTATAGCCCTCTCCTTTGCCCTTTGGGTGACATTGAGCATTCTTATAAGGCCCATTGTAAGCGAGCACGGTTTAGTACCGTAGGTCATCACTAGCAACATACACTGATCAAAGACTTTCGTCTTCAAACCCTGCGGAATATTGGACGAAAAGATACAGACGGATTTAATACTGACTTCCAACTCCTCAAACCTGGTGCTGCTGAGACACGTGTCACTGCCAGCCATGTCGGGCCTGCGGCCCTCCAGCTGATAGAGTGACAGCGTGAGTGGATCGCGTAGGGCGAGCCGTCGGGCCTGCGGGCCTCCAGCTGATAGAGTGACAGCGTGAGTAAAGCGCGTAGGGCGAGCCGTCGGGCCTGCGGCCCTCCAGCTGATAGTGTGACAGCGTGAGTGGATCGCGTAGCGTAGGGCGACCCGTCGGGCCTTCGGCCCTCCAGTTGATAGAGTAACAGCGTGAGTGGATCACGTGGGGCGAGCCGTCGGGCCTTCGGCCTTCCAGCTGATAGAGTGACGACAGCGTGAGTGTACCGCGTAGGGCGAGCCGTCGGGCCTTCGGCCCTCCAGCTGATAGAGTGACAGCGTGAGTGGATCACGTGGGGCGAGCCGTCGGGCGTTTGGCCCTCCAGCTGATAGAGTGACATCAGCGTGAGTGGACCGCGTAGGGCGAGTCGTCGGGCCTGCGGCCTTCTGGCCGATAAACTAACAGCGTGAGTGGATCGCGTAGCGTAGGGCCACCCGTCGGGTCTGCGGCCCTCCAACTGATAGAGTGACAGGGAGAGTGGATCGCGTAGGGCGAGCCGTCGGGCCTTCGGCCCTCCAGCTGGTAGTGTGACATCAGCGTGAGTGGATCGGGTAGGGCGAGCCGTCGAGCCTGTGGCTCTCTGGCCGATAAACTGACAGCGTGAGTGGATCTCGTAGCTTATCACCTTGACAGCTCTATCGAGTGACAGCGTAATTGAACCGCGTAGGGCGAGCCGTCGGGCCTGCGGCCCTCCAGCTGATAGAGTGACAGCGTGAGTGGATCGCGTAGGGTGAGCCGTCGGGCCTGCGGCCCTCCAGCTGATAGAGTGACAGCATGAGTGGATCGCGTAGGGCGAGCCGTCGGGCCTATGGCCCTCCAGCTGATAGGGTGACAGCGTGAGTGGATCGCGTAGGGTGAGCCTTCGGGCCTGCGGCCCTCTAGCTGATATAGTGACATGTTGAGTGGATCGCGTAGGGTGAGCCGTCGGGCCTGCGGCCTTCCAGCTTAAGGGTGACAGCGTGAGTGGATCGCATAGCGTACGGCGAGCCGTCGGGCCTTCGGCCATCCAGCTGATAGAGTGACAGCGTGAGTTGATCGCGTAGGGCGAGCCGTCGGGCCTCGCTTTAAACTTGATTTTCTCAATAAACCAAATTGATTGATGTATTCCTTATTGTCAGATCTCTGTTATCTAAGGTATTGTATGAATAACAGTTGAGACACTTAGGGTATTCAAGCTGACATTTTATTTAGTGTCGGATTTCAAAAAATATCTATTTAGCAGCGATTCCCCTCTCGTTACACGTAAAATATTGTCCATTACGTTTACACATGTTTGTGTCATGATTAAAGCGCGAGAGTTAAACGCTAGCATCCCTAATTGTATTGCATATTACAAACAACATCCTTTGATCTAGAATAAGTTGCACTAAAAACTTGAAAATAAAATAAGTAAAAAAAGTTTTAAGTTAAACGGTTTTAATTGCACCAAAAACTAGAAAATAAAAATTTGTTGTAACTAACCGTAGATGCTACTTTCTGTAGATTAGTCACGTGAAACTATTATCACTGTAGTCCTCCCAAGTCGGATGCTGGAAGCCACGTTTAGCCTCTATGTCAGTGGATTAAGCGTATCCTAATCGGAAACTTTTATCAAACTAAAATAAAAACGTGGGGCGTTATTATTAAGAAACATAGGTACAAGTTCAAAATATGTAATTGCAGCTTTAATTTTGCAATGAATCATTCATCTGTTTCAACACTTCTACAGAGGTAAATAACTTTTATCAAGACCAGAACAAAACTTATTACTCTATTGCTGTCTTGATTTCTATGTGTGTTCTTAAATGACGATAGCGACTTAATCACAATTGCGTACGCCCCACGTTTTTATTTTAGTTTGGTAAAAGTTTCCGATTAGGATACGCTTAATCCACTGACATAGAGGCTAAACGTGGCTTTCAGCATCCGACTTGGGAAGACTACAGTGATAATAGTTTCACGTGACTAATCTACAGAAAGTAGCATCTACGGTTAGTTACAACAAATTTTTATTTTCTAGTTTTTGGTGCAATTAAAACCGTTTAACTTAAAACTTTTTTTACTTATTTTATATGAGTTAAGGAGTCATCTTAAATTAATAATAATTATTTTATTATACATTGCTTACATGGACTTAATTTAGGTACTTACTTACAGTTGTATTTGCACTTTGCAAATGCCTGTTTGCTTGCTTTAACATGTATTTTTTATCATATTCCTCGCTTGACTACTGGTTCGACCCTCGATTGATTTTACTAATGTATCCGGGAACTTATTCAATCGTGTCAGAATATATGACGTAAGGCTTTTTCAATATTTGGCATAAAGTCGAGTCGCCTTTGAGTTGTTAAAATGTGTGAAAGCAGGAACTGAGGCCCATGGACATAGTGATAAAAAATCACCTATCTACCTTGAGGACTTAGATGGATTGACTCTATCTATGCCAGTAATTACACCGGCTATCTTACCCCCAAATTGAAACACACCAGTGCAAACACTGCTATTTAGCGGCAGGTGACGGGTAAGACGGTGTTAGCTATCCGGGCAGACCCTGCACGAGGTCCTACCACCAGCAAAATAATACTGAGTAAACTATAATTAGAGAAAACGTGTTGTGATATCGACCTACATAAATAATATATCGCGTTTCGCGAAATACTTGTGAATTTTAGGTTATAGGTAGTTTATAGGAATTCTGCGGCGAATGTTAGTGAAGCGAAGAGAACCACTCCGTCTGAAATTAATCTCCGTTCTACTGCGCTTTTGTAAAGACTTATGTCATCGACACTCTCATGTAGATACGGCCTTATAGTTGTGAATGAAAATAGTTATTAGTATTACAACATTAATAGGTATTTAGACCACAGTTGAAGTGCAGTGATTCTAATTATTTATGCTGTAGCAGAGAGTTAATAGGTCAGTACGTAGGACTAATTTAAATGAGCATAGGAAACGATTTTAAAGCGATAGCTAGATGGTGTACGATATACGAGGACCTGGATGCTTCGACAAGTTGCCAATCGCAAACGCTTAATCGTCAATCGTTAACGAAAGGCAGATGTCCTTGTCGCACTAATATGAAAGAGTGACAGAGAGGGAAAACTACGACACGCTACAAAGCGTTAGCGTTTGGCAACTTGGCTAAGCATCCAGGTCCTCTTTGGATCACTGTGATGCAGTAATTAGTTATGTTTGCCGATATCTATGTTTGTCACACTATAAATAAATAAATATCTTGGGACATCTTACACAAATCGACCCAGTCCCACGCTAAGCTCTATTAAAGCTTGTGATGTGGGTACCAAGCGCTGATACAGGTATATAATATATAGGTATACGAGCCCCGATTCATATGTTCTCGTCCAGTTAGACAGTTTTTCGAGATTATCCCGTTCATCCGGGGGAAAAGGTTTAGAGACAAAACCTTCACTATTCAATAGTAGTACTAAAATAGTTTCTTTGAGTATAAAATATTTGGACTTAATAAATCAGAATAAAAAAAAACTATTTTACGAGAGGTATTTCTTTTTATTTTTTCCACAATTTTTAATTTTGTAAATAATCAATGAATGTAAAGAACGCCATTAATATTAAAGACGACATGGTACACCTGATGCACTGCGAATTTTGCGTCAAGCTTATAAGCGCGGAATTACGGTGGTGAACGAAAATATAATTTAGACACTGGTTTGTTAAAATCGATTTATTAAACAACAAAAGCGTACTTCAGATTGTTGTGTCTCTTGAAATATAGTACATTAACCATGACTAACGTTCATACAATTTATCATTAGCGTAATGTGATCATTTTTAAAATATTCAAAAATTTGTAAAAATTGTTTCGAACTAGACGAACTCCACTGCATCGGGGCTCGTATACATAGGTACATAGACAGCCACGACCAAGGAACAAATATTTATTGTGATAAATAAATACACAAATAATGCCCTCGTCGGGATTCGAATCTGGAACCTCCAGTTTCGTAGGCAGGGTCACTATCAACTAGGCTATGGAGGCTGACAAAGTGAAAACTATACACGGTGTAACACGATAAAACCGAATAACTTTAACCGCGTATCCATGCACTTTTACTTGGGACATACAATTAGCATGACATTTAAAAACCTTAATTGCAGTCAGGTTCATAACGACCACTAATTACGGCATCTTTAGGAATTTAAGCTTGATCGACATTTAATTTTATTTATAATATCGCGTTAAAAATATTTTAATATCGCGTATAGTTTATACAATTAACACCAAAACCGAGTTTTAGTGCTTAATTGTCGTTACAAACCTGACAAAATTAAGGTTTTTTTTTTAATTTCACGCTAATTAGGTGTCCCTAAAAAAGAAAAGGCTCATCGTCGTCGTAAGAAGCAAATAATGGGAAGGAATGAAAATGGTTCCAATTGTTTGAGTAACCTTTTTGACGCCATGTCAACTACCAGGGGCCTATTTCTCGAAAGCTTGTAACTTGTGATACAAGCGGAAGTCCCTTTTTGACACTATTAATTAGATAAGGGTTAAATAGTACTTTAAGGAAAATAGCTAGAAATATCGATAACGTTTTATAATATTGTAAAAGTCAGAGTGGATTAGCGCCGATTCGCCCTTGACATGCGATTGCGACAGACTACTATTTATATCGCATCGTAAATACAATCAATGCTATCTGAGTGGGTACTGAAACCTAAGGGCTTATAGCAATCCGTAAAGGTTTTTATAGCTTTCGCGGTCTTTGTAACCTAGTTGGCAGCGTGTTCTTAAGTGTTTATAAAAAAGTACCATATTTTACGTCGTCGCTTAGCCCAGGGACTGGATCCGGTATTTTAGAAAAACCTCGAAATATTTAGCCTCAATATTTTATGTTTTTACAACATCGTATTTTTAAATTGCTCAATTAACTAAGGATTTATTCAACGAAGAACGAAAAATAACGATAAAAGAACCGTTCTTTTGTATGGAGAAAATACTGGTATCCAGCCCCTGACCCAGCTCTCAGTACAAAAAAATAATTTATTAACATTATTATAATACAGGGTGGAACGGAACGACGAATATGAAGAGGGCTATTTTCGGAGTTTCTCTAGATAATCTAATAAACGATAATGGACTAAAGCCACCCATATCCCTTCTATTTAGCAAGCTAAAGTGGCATTGGGCACGTCACAATGCACAAATAGTAGATTAGGGTTGGGGTCAAAAAGTGCTCGAGTCTAGACCACGGTGACACTGAATACAGGTCACTTCCAACCCGTATATGTGTAGGTCCAAAGGAGAGGTCTATATTCAGCAGTGGACACCTCATAGCTGAAACGATGA
This sequence comes from Thaumatotibia leucotreta, assembly GCA_025490895.1. NCBI lineage: Eukaryota > Metazoa > Arthropoda > Insecta > Lepidoptera > Tortricidae > Thaumatotibia > Thaumatotibia leucotreta. Next base: position 23,534 of record JALPQI010003353.1, read on the forward strand.
TGATGATTGAAGGGAAAGACCTGTTATAACGCAATAATTTGCCGAAATCTAGTTAGGAAAAGCATTAACACGAAAATCTAACGCTCTTTTCTCACGAGGCGACTCCCAAAAAATCGTTTCATTTTCGGATCAAACGGGTCGGCTGTGAGACGCTGCCACAAAAAAAATCATGTTTACCTACCACAAGGCGTGATGCCACTACTACGTGAATTTTAACTATAAATATCTATATCAGTGGACAATCTTTCAGTAATCGACTTACCCCCGGTAATATTGATCAGCATAGCATCCGCCGACGATTTACACTGTATGATAGGTACTGGATAGAAATTTACTTAGATCTTAAAAACATAGAACATAACCATGTCTAAGTAAGAAATATTTGTAAAAAAATGCCCTCGCCAGGTTTCTCCATTGGCGGATAGTCAAGGAGGACGATATTATATTCGCCTCGTGCGAGAAGCGCCTAAAGTCGAATTTACTCGCAGGCTAGATTCGATGAAGAAGATTGGATTGCCCTGATCAAAGTAAACTGGAGGCTGTTTCGAGACCTACCTATTTCCTCGCTCGCCTATTGCAAACCTAACAATGTGATAGCGTTACGCATTCCTGAGAAGGTTGTCACAACGAAATATGTAGTGTAGGTCTGTACTGTCTGTACCTACAGACCATGATGGACGATGAAATATGGATCCAATAGCTGATGCTCGTATGCTAATATAATAATAAACATGTGCCGTAATTCCTTGATGATATATTTGCGTTCCGATGTTTATGGCAACCATGTTCGCTCACATGTATATGACGGTGACGGTACCTGCTTTCGAACTTATCACCGCATGGGAATTAGGTCGAATTAGTAATTTAATTATTTACTTAAACATTTTATTTGTAACGTTTTGACATAATTTTGATGATAATTATTTAGTTTTTTTTATTAAAATTAAATTGCATATCAAATAAAACTACGAAAACGGATGAACTCGCGTATATTAACTAACGTTAACTTCCTTCCGACGTTTCGGACACTATACAGGGTTTGAGAAAATTGCATATTATAAATTTTACATGTCATATACTGAAGAAAAAAAGACCAAGATTACAACGCCTGGAGTGGGGATCAAAGCGTACTCACGTGTTTCACAAAAACATCAGAATATTGTATGATTGAATTAATTAAACTATAGCTCCTACACCCATCAGCATTTTGAGAAACAGAACCCTGACAGCCATTTAAAATCGAATAAAACCGACCGACCGCAATGAAACTAATAAACACCCGAAGGCCACAAATATCATAAGATCAGTAAAATATTCGTTTAACTAGAACTTGGCCTATTTATACAGAGTTAAAATAAACAAGCCCCATAATTTATTATAAAGAAGTGCGTGAAAAGCTCGCCAAGGCTGAATAATCTTATTTAACGTGATAACATATTTATTTAGATTCAACGGCTTCCTGTTTACAATGGGAGAACTTGGCCCTTTTTGTAAACAAATGGAAGAATTTGGAATATAATAATAATGACGCAATCATAAACTTTCATAAAATACAAAAACACGGTAAAACTCGCGTATTTTTAGGAACTACGCAGGACATGTTTTTTCAGAGACTAGTGCGCAATGGAATTACATTTTATTGAAATCTCTATACCTAGTTTCAGTTCAATCATAAATTGATTTTGATTAAATCCTTACTTTGACACCTGGGTGCTTAGACAAGTTGCCAATCGCTAGCGCTTAATCGTCAATCGTAAACGAAAGGCAGCTGTCTTTGTCGCACTAATATGAAAGAGTGACAGAGAGGGAAAACTACGATACGCTACTAAGCGTTAGCGATTGGCAACTTGGCTAAGCAATTAAGCATCCAGATAACTCAAGAATCTTCCTACTTGTAATATTCACTTTGAAATTGTTTTACTTCCATTACTTAAAATTCAATTATAAACTTTTCAACGAAATTATTGAGTTAAACGCTTGACGTCTTGAGGTAGAAAGTTAATTTCTTAAGAGCCAACAGTAGCCGTACCATGATTTCGAAGTATCGGCAACGTTAGGTTTTACTCGATACGTAAAGCAGGCTATCCCGCTCACTCCAATATGTCAGTGCGAGCGCGATAGAATGCATTACGTATCGAGTAAAACCTAACGTATCCTTTACTTTCCAACTCATGATACGGCTATTGGAAATCTTTTACCCATATAATTATGTTATCGAGCGTTTAATTTTCATGATTCTTGATCATTTCAACGCAGTTTAATATCAGCTGTAGCGTATCTATCTGTTGTACTTAGGTACTATAACTTTTAACTTGTTGAAAAAATGCCTAATATGTTATGTTTGTTAAAATATATCCTTTCTAAATAGGTTAAAATTTGATGTTTTGAAGACGAAACATCCTCATTTTTAGGATTTCGTAGTAAGCAAGGAACCCGTACTTTCGCTTCATCCGTCTGTCTGTCTGTCTATCCGCAGATTAGCTCAGTGACATTTAGTACTGAAAATGTAAATAAATAAATAAAAAATGTTTCGGGTAGAAAAGTTTCGTAAAGTGGACATGATTTTTTGATCCGGGGGTTGGAAAAATAGGAAAGAAAAGTGTATTCGGTATGTTTCGAGAACACTTTAAATTAAAACTATTTTGAACATAATCGGCCCAGCCGTTTTCGAATAACTACTGAGCATAGCCCGACATTCACTTGACCGGTTTTTTTACTTTTTCTTCAGTAGACCTTCATATTTCCTTTTAAAGAAAATGCGAGTGGCAGAGAAATGCCACACCTATCATAAACACAAGATAAATCAATCCCTCCCTTTATTGCCTCGTTCTATCAACAAAGATACGAAAGTTCTATCTAGCTTTTATTCGTTTACAAAAAATGATTGATGAAATTTCTTCGATATGCAACTATTATCGCTTGACATTATTTTGCTACACAGACTGGCCAACAATATTTTATTTATGTTTACATATTTGGAGAACCAACAGGTAAGAAAGCATTTAAAAAAAAATCCAAACTAGGTACTTAATGAATCAAACCAATGTATTTCCTTGTTATATATATATAATACATGCATATTTGCTAAAACTTCTTTCTATTTGTGGTTTTCAATTTAAAGATACTGCAAGATTGTTTACATTTAGTTAAATACCTAACCAAACAGAGTATATAAAAGTTTTTTTTGGAAATTAGTTCAAGTTTCAGAACTAATACCTATTAAGCAGGTATAGTACTTAGTAATAGCATCTAGTACTATTCAGTATTCAGCCCACCCTTCTGAAACTCCAAATAAGCCCCTAGGCCCCCTAGATTTTGAGTCCCTAAAGCTCACAAATAATGGTAATGCCCTTATTTTTGGCCACCTTGTATAGCAGCTTCAAGCCTAAGTTATATATTTTAGCTTTCGTAATGAAGTAAAAAAGTTTCTAGTTCATATTCACCGTTAGAAAATACCATTTTTTGGTTGATTTAACGTTAGCATGTTGAATAGGTGCCTTTGTGTGCCTGCTTTAAGGTCGATTTAAAAAACATATAGGGTAAACTTGCCTTAATCGTACTCCTGCCTAAATCGTACCCCATCAATATCTTGTGAATTGAAACTGCTGAAGCGGCGCAAGTTTTATAAAACTGAACAACTTGGTCGGTGTGTAACATCATTCGAGAAACAACCCCACAGTGGCATTCCATCGAAAATTATTCAATAAGTTATTAATTTGTCAGCCTCTGTAGCCTAGTTGGTAGTGACCCTGCCTACGAAGCTGGAGGTTCCGGGTTCGAATCCCGGCGAGGGCATTCTTTGTGTATTTATTTATCACAAATGTTTGTTCCTTGGTCATGGCTGTCTATGTATTTAAGTATCTATATGTATCTATCTATTATATATATCGTCGCCTGGTACCCACATCACAAGCCTTAATTGAGCTTACCGTGGGACTAGGTCGATTTGTGTAAGATGTCCCAAGATATTTATTTATTATTTATTTATTTAATTTCGCTGTTTTCGCTTATACTTTATGTTAAGGTCGATTCTTAAGGATTTAAATTTTGATCGCAATTAGCTATGTAAATTATTAGTATTTTGCTTAATTCTTCACTTATTTACGTTATTAATTACGAGAAATATTGTCGTCAGCTTAACAAAATTTTTTTTTATACGGCAACTTTTAAATCTTAGTTATCTTATGCCTAAATCGTACCCATCACTTTGTTCTATTTCGTACTGGTACATTTTAGGAATAATCGTTTATTTGACTGTATAAGATAAACATAACTAATGGATAATACAATACTTAATCATGTAAAGTAATAGAAATAACTCTCTGTGTATATTAACAAAGGAAATTAAAAAAAAAAAAGAAATTTGGTCAGGCTCATGTTGTAGGGAGGAAACAAAATAAGAAACAATAATTTGTGTACCTACGCAATGAAGTCTGGATCCACTGACATTGTGCTGGAGTCGATAAATATTCTCGTAATGTTATTTTTGACAATGCCATGAAATTATGCAGTCCGACAAACAATTATGGATCGAAAAAAAAACGTTAAAATGTTAGTTTTAGATCTGAAATAAGCAAGCAAGAAAGTCAACAATATAATAAGATTAGTGGCTAAATAAATATTACTAATATCCCTGAATATCATTGGCTATAATAATGAGACTATAAATAATTATATAATCTTAATTTTCATACTAAGTTACGCCGGTACGAAATAGGGATACAGAGGTACGATTTTGGAATACATAGTCTTAAATCGTACTTTTTCCACTTTTTTTTTAATTGTGTTTATCTCAGAATATATTGAAGTTCAAAATTAATTTATTATTTTAGTCGATTAGTAAATAAATAAAGATTCTTTTGATATCATTAACATATTAATTTCTTATTTATATATCCTGATATTTAGCACTTTCTCTTAAGGGGTACGAATTAGGCAAGTTTCCCCTAATGATAACGAGAATAAGGACATTCATCTCTTTGTAGTCGACTGTACCGAGGATGCCGGCGATGCCCTCGCTGTCACGCAATGCTTATACTTTATGCGAGAAAATCGCCAGCTCCTTAGTTGTGACTTACGTACATAAACTGAATTAGGTATTTACTGATTTGATAAAAAAATATATTTCGTCGTTTGAGGAGCCCCCGTTTTTGAAGTCTACTAATTAGGAAGACCAAGACTAAGTTACAAAATATAGGGGCATAACCTAAATTTTAACAAGAAATTGAATCACTATTCTTCCAAATGTTTATCCAATTTTACCATCGACCACTAGCAACGTTAATTACGTACTAAAATGTATTTTAGTGCTGCACGTCTTTGAGTATCGTCGACTGACCGACAAATCAAACGGTTTTTCTCTTTTATTGTCCAATAAAACATAATAATGCCTTCCTTGCATTTTAGCACGGCGCCTAACGTAATATTTTCCGATGAATAATACTCGTATCGGGTTATTTTTTTGTATTCATATTTTCGCCTTTGAGTGGAGTGGAGGCCTCAAGGTGGAAAACGAGCTCGTGGTCGCCCTGTAGGTACACACGTGGAAAAGAAGCGTGGAGAGCGAATTGCGAGCCGTAGGTCTGACCTGGATGCTTAGCCAAGTTGCCAATCGCTAGCGCTTGCTAGCACATCGTAGTTTTCCCTCTTTGTCACTCCTTCATAATAGTGCGACAAAGAGGGAAAACTACGATGCGCTAGCAAGCGCTAGCGATTGGCAACTTGGCTAAGCACCCTGGAGCGAAGCCAAGAAGGTTGCTCAAGACAGATAAGCGTGGAAGGATCTTGTGGAGGCCCTATGCACCTCCGGGGTGCCCTAGGAATTACAACAACAACAACATTTTCGCTAGATACTTGTATAAGCAGGGGGGGCTATACGAGTCGTATATCTCTTTCCCTTTCTCTGAACCTAAACTGAATCGCCTTAGTACGTCATGGTAACCCCTCAGGCCTAGTCAAGATGCTCTAGGAAGCCGTACCGACTTTCATCTGAAATTCCCATACAAATTACTAAAATTTGGTCAGACAGTAAGTTGATTATTATATATTGTTTTTCTGTTCTCATCAACTTCTTTTTATGAAAGACTGTTTGTAAGGGTGTACGTGGCGTAATGCCCAGTATGTCGATTATGGGCATTTACCTCCTAATGCGTCCATAGCACAGATTGGTCTGTGGTCCATAGGCATAGTTAATAGAAGAGGCTTACGTCCAGCAGTCGACTGATATACAGGGTGTTCCACGAGCCACTGAAAACCTTGAACGGGGTGATTTGGTAGGTTAAACTGAACAACTTTTACTATGGAACTAATCCAGAAATCTCAAAAAAAAATTGCCTTTTTCATATAAAATGTCGTGATCAATCGGTCAAAATGTATGTAATTTTTTTTTTAGATTTCGTGATTGGCCCCATATTAAAAGTTGTTCAGTATTCAGTATATTTATTGCTTTCACAGGTATACATGATGGTACATTTTATTTGTTCAGCTATGAAACCCTGTAGGGCACTGCAACACATACATTACAATTAATAAGCTAAGTTACTTACATTAAATAGTTTGGCTTAAGCACACTTATGAAGATGTATTTGTTATGCATTTTTAACATGAACAACTAAATTACCTCATAAAAGGTTTTCAGTGGCTCGTGGAACACCCTGTATAAGCTGATGATGTGTGATGTCCTTAACATTCGTAGTATTCACAGGAAAGACGCAAACTAATTTATCCCATTTAACCCATTGCAGAATTCTTTCTAACGGGACCTACAAATGAAAATTCTGTTTTACGACGCACACTTATTATTTCACTCAGCACTTCATTATCAGACACATTTGTTCCTTACGTTTTCAGTATATAGATTATATTTTATGTCACATAAACGTCTTGTAAAATCACGTCGGTTTCCGGTGAAGGTCAATGAACTTGCGCATGAGTCGCGCCAAAATCGTTATTTTTATAATTTTGGCGATTACTTATAGGGAACTATATAGACTAACGGGTCTTAATCGCGTAAACTGATGTTTAATTATATCCTGACGTTTCGGGCATGACGTTACACCCGTGGTCGCAGGCAGGGAGATTTAAAATATGAGTGAAAATCGTGAAGGTTTAAATCAATAAACTATAGACTACTTTTAAAAAACCTTTCTTGGGATGGTTTTAAAGTAGTAAGACTAAATTTGCTTCAATATGATATTAAAATTGCCTATGTAGACCCAATAGTCTGCGAAATTAAGCCTTGCAATTTTTATGTTTTCTTTTTAAACGGTTTTTATTAACTTCACCGCGTATCAACTGTCGTCGATGCTTCAAATCTTGTGATCGATTTTTCGACCACTTCTACTGCACCGAAATCAATAAAATTTGGAACTCTTATCAAGTCCCCATGACAATGCAATATTATAATATTTCTATCCTTGTATCCTCAAAGCCTGATGCTGCAGACGTACTGCTTACCTTAACCGAGAGTGTTAGACACGTGAAAATGAAAGTATAGCATGTTTGGCATAATCAAATACTAACAGCCTGATCTTGACTTCCAACTCCTCACTCCTGATGCTGCAGTACTGCCTACAATAACCGCAAGGTTTATCTTTTATCGATATCTTGATTTTAAAGAAGTTCTGTAGATATTAAGTAGAAACATGCGAATTTAATACTAACATCCAACTCCTCAAATCTGATACTCCAGTGTTACTGCCTGCCACAACCGCTAGGTTTAGCGATATGTAGATTTTGCAGTACTGCTTTAGATATTTGGTAGAAACATACGGATTTAATTATCATCATCATCATCATATCCGCTGAAAGACGTTCACTGGTGAATACAGGCCCCCCAAAGATTGCCACAAGGACCGGCCCTGTGCCACCCGCATTCAGCGACCTTCACCAGGTCACGAGTCCACCTTGTGGGGGGCCTACCTACGCTGCGCCATACGGTACGTGACCGCCACTCGAGAACCTTACCGCCCCAACGGCCATCGGTTCCACGCAACCTACGCGCGACGAGCACTTCAGTTTAGCCAGAAGCACTTCAGTTTTAAAGAGCTATATCGGTTACTTTGGTTTTGCTGCGGATGGTCTCATTTGTAATCCGATCTCGCAGATAGACTCTTAGCATAGGCCTCTCCATTGCCCTTTCGGTGACTTTGAGCCTTCTTATGAGGCCCATTGTAAGCGACCACGGTTTAGTACCGTATGTCATTGCTGCGGCCCTCCGGCTGATAGACTCATAGGGTGACAGCGTGAGTGATTCGCGTAGGGTGAGTCGTCGCGCCGGCGTTCCCCCTGCTAATAGACTGACAGCGTGAGTGGATCGCGTAGTGCGAGCCATCGGGCCTGCGGCCCTCCAGCTGATAGAGTGACAGCGTGAGTGAACCGCGTAGGGCGAGCCGTCGGGCCTGCGGCCCTCCAGCTGATAGAGTGACAGCGTGAGTGAACCGCGTAGGGGGAGCCGTCGGGCCTGCGGCCCTCCAGCTGATAGAGTGACAGCGTGAGTGAACCGCGTAGGGCGAGCCGTCGCGCCTGCGGCCCTCCAGCTAGTAGAATGACAGCGTGAGTGGTTCGCGTAGTGCGAGCCGTCGGGCCTGCGGCCCTCCAGCTGATAGAGTGACAGCGTGAGTGAACCGCGTAGGGCGAGCCATCGGGCCTGCGGCCCACCAGCTGATAGAGTGACGGCGTGAGTGAACCGCGTAGGGGAAGCCGTCGGGCCTGCGGCCCTCCAGCTGATAGAGTGACAGCGTGAGTGAACCGCGTAGGGCGAGCCGTCGGGCCTGCGGCCCTCCAGCTGATAGAGTGACAGTGTGAGTGAACCGCGTAGGGCGAGCCGTCGGGCCTGCGGCCCTCCAGCTGATAGAGTGACAGCGTGAGTGAACCGCGTAGGGCGAGCCGTCGGGCCTGCGGCCCTCCAGCTGATAAAGTGACAGCGTGAGTGAACCGCGTAGGGCGAGTCGTCGGGCCTGCGGCCCTCCAGCTGATAGAGTGACAGCGTGAGTGAACCGCGTAGGGCGAGCCGTCGGCCCTGCGGCCCTCCAGCTGATAGAGTGACAGCGTGAGTGAACCGCGTAGGGCAAAACGTCGGGCCTGCAGCCCTCCAGCTGATAGAGTGACAGCGTGAGTGAACCGCGTAAGGCGAGCCATCAGGCCTGCGGCCCTCCAGCTGATAGAGTGACAGCGTGAGTGAACCGCGTAGGGCGAGCCGTCGGCCCTGCGGCCCTCCAGCTGATAGAGTGACAGCGTGAATGAACCGCATAGGGCGAGCTGTCGGGCCTGCGGCCCTCCAGCTGATAGAGTGACAGCGTGAGTGAACCGCGTAGGGCGAGCCGTCGGGCCTGCAGCCCTCCAGCTGATATAGTGACAGCGTGAGTGGTTCACGTAGGGCAAGCCGTCGGGCCTGCGGCCCTCCAGCTGATAGAGTGACAGCGTGAGAGAATCGTGTAGGGCCAGCTGTCGGGCCTGCGGCCCTCCGGTTGATAGGCTGACAGCGTGAGTGAACCGCGTAGGGCGAGCCGTCGGGCCTGCGGCCCTCCAGCTTATAGAGTGACAGCGTGAGTGAACCGCGTAGGGCGAGCCGTCGGCCCTGCGGCCCTCCAGCTGATAGAGTGACAGTGTGAGTGAACCGCGTAAGGCGAGCCGTCGGGCCTGCGGTCCTCCAGCTGATAGAGTGACAGCGTGAGTGAACCGCGTAGGGCGAGCCGTCGGGCCTGCGGCCCTCCAGCTGATAGAGTGACAGCGTGAGTGAACCGCGTAGGGCGAGCCGTCGGGCCTGCGGCCCTCCAGCTGATAAAGTGACAGCGTGAGTGAACCGCGTAGGGCGAGCCGTCGGGCCTGCGGCCCTCCAGCTGATAGAGTGACAGCGTGAGTGAACCGCGTAGGGCGAGCCGTCGGGCCTGCGGCCCTCCAGCTGATAGAGTGACAGCGTGAGTGAACCGCGTAGGGCGAGCCGTCGGGCCTGCGGCCCTCCAGCTGATAGAGTGACAGCGTGAGTGAACCGCGTAGGGCGAGCCGTCGGCCCTGCGGCCCTCCAGCTGATAGAGTGACAGTGTGAGTGAACCGCGTAAGGCGAGCCGTCGGGCCTGCGGTCCTCCAGCTGATAGAGTGACAGCGTGAGTGAACCGCGTAGGGCGAGCCGTCGGGCCTGCGGCCCTCCAGCTGATAGAGTGACAGCGTGAGTGAACCGCGTAGGGCGAGCCGTCGGGCCTGCGGCCCTCCAGCTGATAAAGTGACAGCGTGAGTGAACCGCGTAGGGCGAGCCGTCGGGCCTGCGGCCCTCCAGCTGATAGAGTGACAGCGTGAGTGAACCGCGTAGGGCGAGCCGTCGGGCCTGCGGCCCTCCAGCTGATAGAGTGACAGCGTGAGTGAACCGCGTAGGGCGAGCCGTCGGGCCTGCGGCCCTCCAGCTGATAGAGTGACAGCGTGAGTGAACCGCGTAGGGCGAGCCGTCGGGCCTGCGGCCCTCCAGCTGATAAAGTGACAGCGTGAGTGAACCGCGTAGGGCGAGCCGTCGGGCCTGCGGCCCTCCAGCTGATAGAGTGACAGCGTGAGTGAACCGCGTAGGGCGAGCCGTCGGGCCTGCGGCCCTCTAGCTGATAGAGTGACAGCGTGAGAGAATCGTGTAGGGCCAGCTGTCGGGCCTGCGGCCCTCCGGTTGATAGGCTGACAGCGCAGGTGGTTTGCGTAGGACGTGCGCTCGGACCTGCGGTCCTCCAGTTGATATACAGAGAGTGTGAGTCTCTCGGATTGACGTAGTGCGTGCCATGTTGTCATCGGGCCTATGGCCCTCCGGTTGATAGATTGCATGGATTGACCCTTTAGGCCCTCGGTTCGCGTCGGACTTTCCTTCAGATCTGCGGTCCTCCGGTTGGTCGACTCAGAGAATGAGTTTATATTTTATAGTCTTGAAATTCGACTTGTATAAAAATTTCAACTTGAAATGCTCATTAAACCAAATTGATTGATATATTCCTTATTGTCAGATCTCTGTTATCTAAGGTACTTATTGTATGAATAACACGTCCATTTGAGATACTTCGGGCATTCAACATTACATTAACCACGCCGAGCCTTTGGTTTTTATTTGTCAATCGAGATATTAAATTAAAAAAAATGGTGTCGGATTTCTAAAAATATCTATTCAGCAGGGATTTGCCTCCCATTACACATAAAATAATGTCCATTACGTTTACATATGTGTCGTGATTCATGATGAAAGCGCGAGAGTATAAACGCTACTTAGTATGCATAATTGTATTACATATTTCAAACAACATCGGTATAGTATCGGAAATTAACTTAACAATTGCACTATAAACTTGAAAATAAAATAAGTAAAAAAAGTTTTAAGTTAAACGGTTTTTATTGCACCAAAAACTAGAAAATAAAAATTTGTTATAACTAATCGTAGATGCAACTTTCTGTAGATTACTCACGTGAAACTATTATCACTGTAGTTTTCCCAAGTCGGATGCTGAAAGCCACGTTTAGCCTCTATGTCAGTGGATTAAGCGTTACCTAATCGGAAACTTTTACTAAACTAAAATAAAAACGTGGGGCGTTATTATGAAGAAAGAAACATACAAGTTCAAAATATGTAATTGTAGCTTTAATTTTGCAATTAATCATCATTCTGTTCCATCACTTCCACAGAGGTAAATAGCTTTTATCAAGGCCAGAACAAAACTTATTACACTATTGCTGTCTTGATTTATATGTGTGTTCTTAAATAACTATAGTGACTTACAATTGCATACGCCCCACGTTTTTATTTCAGTTTGGTAAAAGTTTCCGATTAGGTAACGCTTAATCCACTGACATAGAGGCTAAACGTGGCTTTCAGCATCCGACTTGGGAAAACTACAGTGATAATAGTTTCACGTGAGTAATCTACAGAAAGTTGCATCTACGATTAGTTATAACAAATTTTTATTTTCTAGTTTTTGGTGCAATAAAAACCGTTTAACTTAAAACTTTTTTTACTTATTTTATTTTAAACGGTTTTTATTAACTTCACCGCGTATCAACTGTCGTCGATGCTTCAAATCTTGTGATCGATTTTTCGACCACTTCTACTGCACCGAAGTCAATAAAATTTGGAAGTCTTGTCAAGTCCCCATGACAATGCAATATTATAATATTTGTATCCTTGTATCCTCAAAGCCTGATGCTGCAGACGTACTGCCTACCTTAACAAAGAGTGTTAGACACGTGAAAATGAATGTATAGCATGTTTGGCATAACCAAATACTACGAGCATGATCTTGACTTCCAACTCCTCACTCCTGATGCTGCAGTACTGCCCATAATAGCCGCTTTCCGGTTTATCTTTTATCGATATCTTGATTTTAAAGAATTCTTTAGATATTAAGTAGAAATATGCGAATTTAATACTAACGTCCAACTCCTCAAATCTGATACTCCAGTGATACTGCCTGCCACAACCGCTAGGTTTAGCGATATGTAGATTTTGAAGTACTGCTTTAGATATTTGGTAGAAGCATACGGATTTCATTATCGTCATCATCATCATCATATAGTGACAGCGTGAGTGGATCGCGTAGGGTGAGCCGTCGGGCCTGCGGCCCTCCGGCTGATAAAGTGACAGCGTGAGTGGATCGCGTAGGGCGAGCCGTTGGGCCTGCGGCCCTCCTGCTGATAGAGTGACAGCGTGAGTGGATCGCGTAGGGCAAGCCGTCAGGCCTGCGGCCCTCCGGCTGATAGAGTGACAGCGTGAGTGAATCGCGTAGCGTAGGGCGAGCCGTCGGGCATGCGGCCCTCCTGCTGATAGAGTGACAGCGTGAGTGGATCGCGTAGGGCGAGCCGTCGGGCCTGCGGCCCTCCAGCTGATAGAGTGACAGCGTGAGTGGATCGCGTAGGGCAAGCCGTCGGGCCTGCGGCCCTCCGGCTGATAGAGTGACAGCGTGAGTGGATCGCGTAGCGTAGGGCGAGCCGTCGGGCTTTCGGCCCTCCAGCTGATAGAGTGACAGCGTGAGTGGATCGCGTAGGGCAAACCGTCGGGCCTGCGGCCCTCCGGCTGATAGTTTGACAGCGTGAATGGTACGCGTAGGGCGAGCCGTTGGGCCTGCGGCCCTCCGGCTGATAGAGTGACAGCGTGAGTGGATCGCGTAGGGCGAGCCGTCGGGCCTGCGGCCTTCCAGCTGATAGATTCACAGCGTGAGTGGTTCGCGTAGGGCAGGCCGTCGGGTCTGCGGCTCTCCAGCTGATAGAGTGACAGAGTGAGTGGATCGCGTAGGGCAAGCCGTCGGGCCTGGGGCCTCCGGCTGATAGAGTGGCAGCGTGAGTGGTTCGCGTAGGGCGAGCCGTCGGGCCTGGGGCCTCCGGCTGATAGAGTGGCAGCGTGAGTGGTTCGCGTAGGGCGAGCCGTCGGGCCTGCGGCCCTCCAGCTGATAGAGAGACAGCGTGAGTGGATTGCGTAGGGCGAGCCGTCGGGCCTGCGGCCCTCCAGGTGATAGAGTGACAGCGTGAGTGACACTCGCGTAGGACGTGCCGTTGGACCTGCAGTCATCAGGTTAATAAGACTGAGAGTTTGAGTATGCCCCTCGGGTTCGCGTAGGGCGTGCCGTCGTGATTGCGGCCGTCCGGTTGATAGGCAGAGAGTGTGAGTACCTCCGGTTCACGTAGTGCGTGCCATAGTGCCGTCGAGCCTATGACCCTCCGGTTGATAGACTGCATGGATTGACCCTTTGGGCCCTCGGTTCGCGTCGGACTTTCCGTCAGACCTGCGGTCCTGCGGTTGGTCGACTGACAAATTTATATTTTATAGTCTCTAAATTCGACTTGTATTATGAGTACAATATTTATAAAAATTTAAACTTGATATATTCCTTAATTGTCAGATCTCTGTTATCTAAGGTATTGTATGAATTACACGTCCATTTGAGAGACTTTGGGCATTCAAGCTGATATTTTTTTAGTGTCGGATTTCTAAAAATATCTATTCAGCAGGGATTCCCCTCTCGTTACATATAAAATAATGTCCATTACGTTTACATAGTTATACTTGTATGTGTCGTGATTAAAGCGCGAGAGTTAAACGCTAGCATGCATAATTATTGCATATTACAAATATCATCTTTAATCTGGAATAAGTGGATATAATATCGGAAATTAACTTTACAATTTCACTAAAAACTTGAAAATAAAATAAGTAAAAAAAGTTTTAATTTAAACGGTTTTTATTGAACCAAAAACTAGAAAATAAAAATTAGTTGTAACTTACCGTAGATGCTACTTTCTGTTGATTAGTCAAGAGAAACTATTATCACTGTAGTCTTCCCAAGTTGGATGCTGAAAGCCACGTTTAGCCTCTATAATGTCAGTGGATTAAGCGTTACCTAATCGGAAACTTTTACCAAACTAAAATAAAAACGTGGGGCGTTATTATAAAGAAACATACAAGTTCAAAATATGTAATTGTAGCTTTAATTTTGCAATGAATCATCCATCTGTTCCAACACTTCTACAGAGGCAAATAACTTTTATCAAAGCCAGAACAAAATTTATTACACTATTGCTGTCTTGATTTCTATGTTTGTTCTTAAATAACTATAGTGCCTTAATCACAATTGCGTACGCCCCACGTTTTTATTTCAGTTTGGTAAAAGTTTCCGATTAGGTAACGCTTAATCCACTGACATAGAGGCTAAACGTGGCTTTCAGCATCCAACTTGGGAAGACTACAGTGATAATAGTTTCTCTTGACTAATCAACAGAAAGTAGCATCTACGGTAAGTTACAACTAATTTTTATTTTCTAGTTTTTGGTTCAATAAAAACCGTTTAAATTAAAACTTTTTTTACTTATTTTATTTTGAACTTAGCAATAGTTTGCAATTTACCGTTCTGAATGAATTTTTACCCTAACCTACTAATACTATGTGAATACTAGTTATCGAAGCCCTGCTGTACTTTTGTCATAGGATGATAAAAAAAGATAGTGAGGAGTGTGAACAATGATTTTAAAGCAATAAATAAAATAAGTAAAAAAAATTTTAAGTTAAACGGTTATTATTGCACCAAAAACTAGAAAATAAAAATTAGTTGTAACTAACCGTAGATGCTACTTTGTGTAGATTAGTCATGTGAAACTATTATCACTGTAGTCTTCCCAAGTCGGATGCTGAAAGCCACGTTTAGCCTCTATGTCAGTGGATTAAGCGTTACCTAATCGGAAACTTTTACCAAACTGAAATAAAAACGTGGGGCGTACGCATTTGTGATTCAGTCACTATAGTTATTTAAGAACACACATAGAAATCAAGACAGCAATAGTGTAATAAGTTTTGTTCTGACCTTGATAAAAAATATTTACCTCTGTAGAAATGTTGGAACACATGGAAGATTCATTGCAAAATTAAAGCTACAATTACATATTTTGAACTTGTATGTTTCTAATAACGCCCCACGTTTTTATTTTAGTTTGGTAAAAGTTTCCGATTAGGTAACGCTTAATCCACTGACATAGAGGCTAAACGTGGCTTTCAGCATCCGACTTGGGAAGACTACAGTGATAATAGTTTCACATGACTAATCTACACAAAGTAGCATCTACGGTTAGTTACAACTAATTTTTATTTTCTAGTTTTTGGTGCAATAATAACCGTTTAACTTAAAACTTTTTTTACTTATTTTATTTTCAAGTTTTTAGTGCAATTGTTAAGTTAATTTCCGATACTATACTTACTTATTCTAGATCAAAGATGTTGTTTGTTATATGCAATACAATTATGCATGCTAGCGTTTAACTCTCGCGCTTTAATCACGACACATAAGTATTATGTAAACGTAATGGACACTATTTTATGTGTAACGAGAGGGGAGTCCCTGCTGAATAGATATTTTTAGAAATCCGACACTAAAAAAATGTCAGCCTTAATGCCCGAAGTGTTTCAAATGGACGTGTTATTCATACAATACCTTAGATAACAGAGATCTGACAATAAGGAATATATCAATCAATTTGGTTTATTGAGAAAATCAAGTTTAATTTTTTATATTGTACACATTACACAAGTCGAAATTCGAGACTATAAAATATAAACTCATACTGTCAGTCGACCAACCGGAGGTCCGCAGGTCTGACGGAAAGTCCGACGCGAACCGAGGGCCCAAAGGGTCAATCCATGCAGTCTATCAACTGGAGGGCCATAGGCTCGACGGCACTATATGGAACGCACTACGTGAACCGGAGGGACTCACACTCTCTGTCTGTCAATTGGGGGACCGCAGGTCCAAGTGCATGTCCTACGCAAACCACCTGCGCTGTCAGTCTATCAACCGGAGGGCCGCAGGCCCGATGGTCCGCCCTACGCGAACCACTCACGCTGTGAGTCCATCAGCCGGAGGGCCGCAGGCCCGACGGCTCGCCCTACGTGGCCCACTCACGCTGTCACTATCAGCTGGAGGGCCGCAGGCCCGACGGCTCGCCCTACGCCATCCACTCACGCTGTCAGTCTATCAGCTGAAGGGCCGCAGGGAAGACGGCTCGCCCTACGCGAACCACTCACGCTGTCATTCTATCAGCTGGAGGGCTACAGGCCCGACGGCCCACCCTACGCGAGCCACTCACGCTGCGAGTCTATCAGCCGGAGGGCCGCAGGCCCGAAGGCTTGCTCTACGCGATCCACTCACGCTGTCACTCTATCAGCTGGAGGGCCGCAGGCCCGACGGCTCGCTCTACGCCATCCACTCACGCTATCACTCTATCCGCTGGAGGGCCTAAGGCCCGACGGCTCGCCCTACGCTACGCGATCCACTCACGCTGTCACTCTATCAGCTGGAGGGCCGCAGGCCCGACGGCTCGCCCTACGCTACGCGATCCACTCTCGCTGTCACTCTATCAGCTGGAGGGACGCAGGCCCGACGGCTCGCTCTACGCGATCCACTCACGCTGTCACTCTATCAGCTAGAGGGCCAAAGGCCCGACGGCTCGCCCTACGCTACGCGATCCAGTCACGCTGTCACTTTATCAGCTGGAGGGCCGCAGGCCCGACGGCTCGCCCTACGCTACGCGATCCACTCTCGCTGTCACTCTATCAGCTGGAGGGACGCAGGCCCGACGGCTCGTTCTACACAATCCACTCACGCTGTCACTCTATCAGCTGGAGGGCCGCAGGGCCGACGGCTCGCTCTACGCAATCCACTCACGCTGTCACTCTATCAGCTGGACGTCCGGAGGGTCGCAGGCCCAACGGCTCGCTCTACGCAACCCACTCACGCTGTCACCCTATCAGCTGGAGGGCCGCAGGCCCGACGGCTCGCTCTACGCAATCCACTCACGCTGTCACTCTATCAGCTGGAGGGCCGCAGGCCCGACGGCTCGCCCTACGCGATCCACTCACGCTGTCACTCTATCAGCCGGAGGGCCGCAGGCCCGACAGCTCACCTTACGCGATCCACTCACACTGTCACTCTATCAGCCGGAGGGCCGCAGGCCGTTGTAGGTATCGATGGCCGTTGGGGCGGTAAGGTTCTCGAGTGGCGGTCACGTACCGGAAGGCGCAGCGTGAGTAGGCATCCCACAAGGTGGCCTCATGACCTGGTGAAGGTCGCTGGATGCGGGTGGCACAGGGCCGGTCCTTGTGGCAATCTTTGGGGGAGGCCTATATTCACCAGTGAATGTCTTACGGCTGATATGATGATGATGATGATAATGAAATCCGTATGTTTCTACCAAATATCTAAAGCAGTATTTCAAAATCTATATTTCGCTAAACCTAGCGGTTGTGGCAGGCAGTAACACTGGAGTATCAGATTTGAGGAGTTGGACGTTAGTATTAAATTCGCATGTTTCTACTCTATATATGTAAAGAACTTTAAAATCAAGATATCTATAAAAGATAAACCTTGCGGTTATTGTGGGCAGTACTGCAGCATCAGGAGTGAGGAGTTGGAAGTCAAGATCAGGCTGTTAGCATTTGATTATGACAAACATGCTATACTTTCATTTTCACGTGTCTAACACTCTCGGTTAAGGTAAGCAGTACGTCTGCAGCATCAGGCTTTGAGGATACAAGGATATAAATACTATAATATTGCATTGTCATGGGGACGTGATAAGAGTTCCAAATTTTATTGATTTCGGTGCAGTAGAAGTGGTCGAAAAATGGATCACAAGATTTGAAGCATCGACGACAGTTGATACGCGGTGAAGTTAATAAAAACCGTTTAAAAATTGGTTGCGGTTTCGGAATCTAGCAGAAGGGCATTTCTCCTAGCGTTTCAACCACCGTGACTTCGGTGGCAATACGATTTCCGTAGGTAGGTATCTCATTTTTTTAATATATTGGTAGTTGTCAACTACTTCTACCAACATATCCAAAAGTTCTTGCATCTCTCACGGAATTCGTGTGATATGGCTGCCACCGAAATCACGGCGGCGGCGGTTGAAACGCTCGGAGAACTGGGTGCTTAGACATGTTGTCAATCGCTAACGCTTAATCGTTAATCGCAAGCGAAAGGCAGCGCTAGCCATTGGCAACTTGGCTAAGCATCCTGCATGCTTAGCCAAGTTGCCAATCGCTAGCGCTTGGTAGCGTATCGTAGTTTTCCCTCTCTGTCACTCTTGCGTATTAGTGCGACAAAGACAGTTAGCTGCCTTTCGCTTACGATTGACGTTTAAGCGCTAGCGATTGGCAACTTGGCTAAGCACCCTGGCCTACTACCGCAAAAATCGAAATTCGTAAATTTCGAGGTTTTTTCTCTGTCACTCCAAAGGCGTCATTAGAGTAAGAGAGACGAATCCTCGAAATGTACAAATTTCGTTTTTCGCGGTAGGGCCGCTGCTCAGACATTCTACAAAATGTAACTGTCATAAAAGTGACAACACATGTTCCCTTCCTTAACCACTTGTCCACATTCCAGTGAGAATAGTCCACCTATCGTCGCCATCTATTTTCTATGCCCTCAGAATAGACGCACGCTAGTGAACCCGCGCGCCAATCTTTGAAATTGAATGTCTAACACATTTTAGCATTGCTAAGGGAAAGTACAAAATTAAATGAAAATATTGAAATGTAGAATTTCACATCATCAGCCTGTGATAGTCCACTGCTGGACGTAGGCCTCTCCTATTAACTATACGTATAGACGCATTAGGAGGTAAATGCCCATAATCGCCACGCTGGGCAAGCTGATTGACGATCGCAGTAATGTGTCCACTATGATGACGCTGCTCTGCTGCCCCATCAATCTTTTATCAAATAATGGTCAATGACACTTCAATCCCTTCGTCGACTCTTACGACACCCACAGGAGGAGTTGGGGTGATGACAAATGTATTCTTACTGCCGTCACCCACGCCGTCACCACACGGCCAGAAATGTAGAATTGAAGTAGAAAAGATTTCTCCAAGAAAATCATGAAAAAATCATAATTATTACGCTTACAGAGTACTTCTATAGTTCTAATAAATTACATTTTATCAACATAGATACGAAAGTACTATCTCGCTATTCTCCGTCTACGAAAAATGTTGTTTGAATGTGAATGGCACAAAAGGTAATCTACAAAATCAGTTGAAAATATCGAAATGTATTAGAATTTGTTGGGTAGAAAAGATTTTAAAACGGTAAAAAATAATAAGAAAGTGTTTGTGTTTTATTTGGGCACTTAATAAAATTCTGTTTGACTAACATGCCAATTTAATAATAGTACATTTCCTAACTAGTGCGGGAAAACTTTTTTCCCGCACGTGCATAAACGTTTTGTAAAAAAACGTTTTTGCACGTGTAAGGGACGATTTTTTTCATAACAAGTGCGTCAAAAAGAGAAATTACCGCGCGCGAAGCGTGCGCAAAGTTCGTTTTTGCACACTAGTTAGGAAAAGGTTATTTTAATGTTTGTGACACGCGAGTTGTGGGTGAAGGTTACAAGGCAAAAGACCGTTCAAAGTGTCACTCTGGTGATCTGCAGAGTGAGGCGTCAAATAATTTAATAAAGAAGGGCCACTCTTCGACTCATCATCATCAATCACGCAATTCTTGTCGCTAACAAATTATTGTAAAACAACATGTTTTTGTCTTCGGAAGTTTTTAGAAAATCATAAATCAAAGCTGTTGGCGTGCACGAATATATCTGGTCCAGTAATTAGGGCATCCGGTGTAAACCAACCTTTTTTATGCGTAGTACAACTTTTGATGCATAGTAAATAACTATGTGGGTGTAAAAAGTTTTTGTTGTTTTGTATGTTGGAAAATAATAAAATGCTTGTAAATTAACGTTAATTAAAATCTGTTCAATTCATATGTTCTTCGTCTTTCCCTCGTGACTGAGGATTGTGACCAATGATACAGTTCCTCCATGGATCGCGATCAAGAGCCATGTTAACTAGCTGCCCTTTTTATAGAGCCACAAGCAGTCTTTATGGCGTTACCCCACGTGGTAGCTATTGCCTCTATTTATTTATATAAATAAATTAAATCTAAGTTAACTGACCACTTCCAGGAAACAGAAGAGTCGCACGTCCATCAACCAGAATTATGCAAAAAGTAATCTGATTACTTCTGAAAATTACATTTGTATGGGTACTTTGTAAAAATAAATAATAAATAAATATCTTGGGACATCTTACACAAATCGACCTAGCCCCTAGCCGTAAGCTCAATTAAGGCTTGTGATGTGGGTACCAGACGACGATATATATACATATAGATACTTAAATACATAAACAGCCATGACCAAGGAACAAATATTTGTGATAAATAAATACACAAATATTGCCCTCGCCGGGATTCGAACCCGGAACCTCCAGCTTCTATGTAATCTAGATTACAAAAGTAATCGTATTACTTTTTGCCCAAGTCTGCCACCAACTCGATGGGCCGACAATATCACAAAACCAGGGTCGCTTCAGGGTAAAATTGCAACAGGACCCGGGACGAAAGAGAGGCCTAGATATGCTCAGCAGTTGATAGGTACTCACGGCCACTAGCCCATCCATCATTAGATGATGATTATGAATCTAACCTACCCCACATCTAAAGTTGGCCGTTTTGGCATTGTACCTGCAATGATGGCGGTATTTCCTCGCTATAAGTATTAGTAGGTATACAGTCTGGGGGAGGCCTATGTCCAGCAGTGGACGTCAATTGGCTGATGATGAGGTATAGAGTACACTGGGAGGAATTCGACAGCTGTTCGGTCTTATTTATTTAAAGCCTTTGGTCATTATTTTTTTTTTTTTCATTATCAGTACTTTCTTTACAGAACCGGGCGTTTTATATTACGTTTTATTCGTGTTTAGAACAAATAATTTTAAGTAGGTATACGATTGTAACATGATAGATAAAGGTCAAACAAAACATTTTGCACATAATATATATACAAATTACCAACATTTCCTCTGTACTAGCGCCGTTAGACCAGTATAGATACAATCTAACCGCAGCCGAGCATCTGCTTGATCGACCATTATTCTTGTGGTCTCCGATCAGGATGCTTAGCCAAGTTGCCAATCGCTAGCGCTTGCTAGCGCATCGTCGTTTTCCCTCTCTGTCACTCTTTCTTATTAGTGCGACAAAGAGGGAAAACTACGATGCGCTAGCAGGCGCTAGCGCTTGGCAACTTGGCTAAGCACCCAGAAACAGTTGCCGCAGATCACAAAAGACTACCTAACCTGGATAGTGTGTTGCAGATAAGATAATAATTATTTTTATCCAATAGCTATCTGCCCCGGCTTTGCACAGATACAACCTGATACAACAAACCTTCTCTTTACTAAAATCACTCTGTTACAAAAAACGCTACGTTCAACTGTTGAGTTAAGAAGATTTAGTAATAGTTTTATAATCCGTAATCTGAAAGGGAATTTTCTCAAGGACAACTTATATTTATACTAACGAGAATTGTCTCACAAAAATTTCTAGTAGTTTTAGGTAATGTAGAGTGTTTTGCAACTTACTCGTCTACTTACTTATGTACATTGCTAGTTAGTAATTATATTATTAACTACATTGCTAGTAGTAACTTGGTCCTCAAACGTTAATCAATAAACTCAGTTCTGTAACTTTGATTTTGTAATACCAATATAACCTTATACAGATGTAGTGAGAAATGACTTGCCTTCGGAAACGTTACTCAAACTTCATGCTGTTTCAGTCTATCTCACTGAGACTGACAGTAATAGCTGTCATGCTACTTCAGTCAGACTCGGTGACACTGCCTGAAACAGTATGTGTTTACGAACGTTTCCGAAGGCAAGTAATTTCTCACTACACCTGTACATTAATCGCGTTAATGAAAGTCAAAATAACAGTCTTATTTGTACGAATAGATAAGATTTTTCCAATTTTGCCACCCCAACGTAAAGATATTTTTAGTGGGAAGTTTCTGACTGATCTACATCGAAATAAAATTCTTTAAAAACCAAGCGCGTAGGAATTCCTAGACTATATTGGGACCTAGCCTCAGCAGAAAAATAACAGTATTAAAAATATCTCGATATAACGTTTCATTCCGTTATCATAACAACTTTTTGGTTAGCAAAAGTTACTCTGCAAGTCAAAGGAACAGGGCATATTCTATAAACTAATAATTTGCAGTTTGTTTATGGAACGGACGTTACGAGCTCCGCATGGCGGGGCAAGGCCGTCCGTCCGTCCGTCCGCTTTATGTGTTTACAAATGCATGGGTTTTGGAGAAGGGTCAAGTGCGGAGATATGGAATAGAATACCGTGGCTTAGTCACAGCTGTGACTGAAAGAGCGATCTCTTTTTGTGTTTCAGCTTGTGAGCATATCACAAAAACTCGTTGTTGTTTTCCAAACGTTGACACCGGATTACTTCAAAACTACCCGTGCTTCCATGAAATTATAAATTGAAGCGGATAGCCAGATAAATTCTACATCATTTAGCATTTTTACAAGTAAAAAATAGATAACGGTTTAGTAGAAAACTAAGTTTTTCAAAACAGGCAAACTTGTGGCCGGTTGGCAAAGTTGCAGCATTTTACGGTACGTTTCTTGATGCATCGCATCAAAGGGCATATTCTACATAAAGTCCGTTCGCTTTATGTATTTACAGTTTCATGGTTTTTGGAGAAGGGTCAAGTACGTGCTAGTTGAATTTAAAAATGCTTTACCTATAAGTAGCAACGTTTTTTAATGACACAGGTACTTAAGGCTGGTCTGCAACTCAAAATGTCGGTATTTCCAGAACCGCCTCATGCCGCGTGGTGACGGCAGTAAAAATACATTCGTCACCACCCCAACTCTTCCCACGGGTGTCGTAAGAGTCGACTAAGGGGTTGAAGAGTCACTGATCATTCTTTGATAGAAGATTGATGATAGGCAGCAGCGTCATCATAGTGAACACATTACTGTGATCGCCAATCCGCTTGCCCAGCGTGGCGTGGCATTTACCTCCTAATGCATCTATACGCATAGTTAATAGGAGAGGCCTACGTCCAGCAGTAGACTGCGATAGGCTGATTATAGTGATTATGTGATTTCGAGAAAAAAGACAAAAGAATCGATGTACCTAGGTTTCCTGTCCTCGGGATATAAGCGCTAGCGACCCCACACACCATCAGGAACATAGCACTATGAGAAGGATCTAGTGTAATTTGACTGTGGTTTTCTATTTGTTTGTTTCTAAGGCAGCATATTACCTTGCTTCATTTTCGTGATTCCCTCAGGATTCCATGTGAAAGGAATTTACGGCGTTCAAAGCATAACTTCAGCGCTACTAGGATTCCTCGCTGATAAAATTCTGCAAAGTTGCTTGATTGGTCTTGAAGTTTATTTGGCTTTTGTGAAATCCCAGAAGACCTAAGGTCGGACGTGACCTTTTTAGTTGCGTGTAGGAAAAGATAGATATCTGTACTATAACCATTCGTCAGTACAATAAAAAAAATCTAAACAAATATGTCTGACTTTCCATAGTTCTTTTAATACATAGATACCAGTTTCCCTAGATCGTAATAAATCATTTCATTATGTATTGACTTGGACGACTTACAGTATTGTTAAGTATCTAAATAGATACCGTAAAACCACCTAACTATAGTCCAAATGCTCCCAACAATGGTCCAAAACTTAATCGAATATTTTCCATTAGGTATTGATACATTACTATTTATTAATACACGCACGATTGCTATTCATTGGTAAAAACTCCTCATTACTTAATAATAAAAAAACTTCCTGATGGTGTGTCTTTGGTACCTTGGAGCTTGGGACGGATGTTGGTGTGGGATACTACTTGAGTAGACCCTGGCACCGTCCCATCTTCTATTCCCAAGGAACTACGTTTAGGTGCATTCAGACCAAACGAGCATTCGCTATTCTATCCCCCACTCTACAAAACCAACGAATCACGTTTTGTGTAGCGATGCTTATTTAGTCTGAATGCACCCTATGGCGGCCGCTGCGGCTAAAAATGCCGAATTTTTAAACCGTAATAAATATAAGGGCCTCGGCAAAAAGTAGGACGCTTTTGTACCGTTTGGCGTAGAAACTGTAAGTTCATGGGGCCCCAGCGCACGCAAATTGATTGCTGAGATCGCGAAACGTCCGTCTGGTTGATGTAAATAAAGACCGAAGAGCTGGCGACTTCCTCGCACAACGCATCAGTATTGCGATACAGCGAGGAAATGCCGCCAGCATCCTCAGTACAATGCCATAAGGGCCAATCTTAGATATAGGTTAGGTTAAGTAGATAAGTTAGATTTAATCTATGTACATAAATTGTAGTTATGAAAATAAATATGATAAAAAAAAACTTGGACGAAGCCAAAAAGAAGATTGGAGCTGAATAGGCTGATGCTTATTAGGAATTGAAATTGTGGACCATAGTTACAGTATTGGACGATAGTTGGGTGAATTTACGGTATCTACTATGCGGTAGAACGTAATTCCGACAGTTCCTGGAATGGCTATCTATGGATAGACCAGCGTATAATTAATTCAAGCCACAATTGTGGCATGATTCAGGCGGTAATGCGTTCTTGTTTACACCTCTAACATGGTACCTATACCTACATCTATCCCACAGTGTGGCACTCGTTTACAAATGTGCATACAATAGGAAACTATTATCATCACTACATAGTATAAAATAAAGACCCTTTTTCTGTCCCTATGTCCCTTTGTACGCTTAAATCTTTAAAACTACGCAACGGATTTTGATGAGTTTTTTTAAAATAGGTAGAGTAATTCAAGAGGAAGGTTTTTATGTAGGTATAGTACCCGTGCGAAGCCGGGGCGGGTCGCTAGTTTCCTATAATTATCAAACTGTTGTTAACTTTCTTACCTCTTACTCCGACCTGTCTAAGACAGTTCACAGTACAATTATGTTATGGATATTATGGTTGTATAGGGCCTGTGCTTTCATTTTAATATCACTTTTTATAAAATATAGTTGTTTCGTAAAAAAAAATTTAATGCGAAATATTTTCCTGACGTAATTTAGACTGCAATGTTTTAACTTATTATTTTATGATAGAACATTTTTAAAGACAGATTTCCCGGGTTATTTTAGAAAAACAGTTATTTTGCGTATAATAAAGTCTTTGTTAGGCGCGCGTGCAACTATTATATTGAAAGCCGAGCAGCCAAAGGATTCTAGGTATTAAATGTTTAATTGAACAATCAGTTCTAAAATATTACAAATCTTATCCGAAAGAATGCTCCTAAATACATGTTCGTTCAAAATCATCACTCAATAGTCACCCTATCAACTAACGTCAAAACCGCTCAATATTATTTATTAGTATTAGCGTCAGAAAATTCCTCGCTAGCGGATAAAGTAGACTTTTGCACATGTAGTGATCGTTATCAAGGTGAGGTATTGGTGGCAAAGTACGGTTGACAGAGAAAACAAATTTTATCAAGTAATAATATTCCACAAATCAAAGTAGTTTTAATTATAATAATTAAATTCCTACCTACACATCTTTCAATCACTTCTTCAAATTACACTCCGATTAAACGACTAAAAGTTATTCAACAGATTTAGCTATCAAACGTGCACGTGAAATTGAAAAATCCGTTATTCATAGTCATAGATATAACACTGATCTTACTCCACTTGAAATAGTTACTTGAATATTAATTTTGTTTAAAATAAAGACTTCGCAAAATGTCATTTAAAATACTAGTATGTGACATCAATTAATGTCATTGGATTTTTCTTTTTTAAAGTAGGATACAGTTTTTTTATAGTATTTGTATGTGTTCAAAGGTACAAACAAAGGTAAGGTAAGGTGTTTTAGTACTATTCTATTTTCGGGTAATAATAAAAATTGAATTTTCAATATAGTTACTTTTTCTGTCAACCATACCCATTGCCACGAAAAGTGCACGTTGATTACGATCACTACACATGATAAAGGGAGCTTTCCCGAAGTACGGTAAACAAAGTTTAATTTCTGGGTTGGCTTTAAAGAGGTCAAAGGTAAAATCGGCCAGACAGTCTAGGTAGTATGCTATTTTCATACTAGTCAGACATACTAAAAATTGTCACCTGTTTCTATTTTCACGAATGCAGCGGCCCTGACATATAATTAACTAGTGTATTTCGGTATTGGATGATAAATTGATTGAGGTTGTATGCAATTCGGATGCATTAATTCTGCTCGCTGTAAATCGTCAAAGTGCAGGCCACAGATTATGCAATTTGAGAGAGCAATTTTCTTGAGATGCGTATTGAATTTGAACTTTAAGCTTGAATTTTCAACCTTGAAATATTCTAATTATTGAGGTAATTAGCTCAAGTTAAATGAGAGGAAATGTCTGTCGATGGCCGGGCCGGTTGACATTACTTGGTCGAAAAAAGCTCTGTATCAATGTCTTCTACTCTCCTACATATATAATATTTTTATACCGAAAGGTTCCGCTGATTGCTTCATTGCATTACATTCGCTTTTTGTGTAATAAATTGAGCACTGATTGCGCACAATGATTAAATAAATAAAGAAAATGTCAATAAAGCGATAAATGTGACAATGGGGCATTTTTTTAAAAGTTGTGAGCCCCACTTTTTTGGATTTGGAATTTTTAATATGATTTCCACTCACAATCGCAAACTCTTTCGATCCTGATAAGAGAAAAGTTTTGTCCCAATCCGTTACCAAATTTTCATACATTTTGTATGGAGCAATTTGGCGATAACGGAATAGAAAGTTCAAAAAATGTACCTATGTAAACTTTGGGACATTATTTTTCTCCTACTAGGTAGCTATCGAAATAGCCCACGATTCTGAGTAGAAATGCATAAAAGGGGGGGGGGGGGGACTGGTGGACAACATTGAAAAAATGGCCCCAATTATCTTGTTTAGGTTCGGACGATGTGACTCATCAGGATTCGAACCCGGAATCTCCAGCCTCCAGTTTCGCGGGCTTAGTCACTACCGATTCAGCCATTGTTTTTTTTATTTTTCAAGAAATAAATGAATGACGGAATAACCCATCCATCCTGTACATAATCTTCGTAAATCCGCAAACCTCAATGGTTGAATGAACTGCATAAAGATATCAACATTTACGAGATGCATTTACCGCTCGACGCTAAAAGGACGTACCCGCCGTAACGCTACCAATACCTTACGTCCTTGCAATCTTAGCTGCATTACATGCAGATTACTGCAGAACGATGCATTTCCATTCATAAATTCAGAGCTTTCTAATATTTCAAAATCTCGTACTAACAACTGAATGCTAGTATTGAAATATAAACTGCATATGGTTTTCGTATCGCGTTACATTTCACTGCATGAATTAGCTAAATATGTAAAGTTGTGTGTGTATGTTTCTGATGCCTTTAGACTTTAGTTTCGCCATGTCTATCTGTCCGTCTGTCCATCCGAATCGCAAAAGGTTACAAATAATCTCAATGACCGTTAGCGCTAGAAAACTGAAATTTGGTGCCAATATGTCATGTAAACCAATAACGCCGGCAAAGTACTAAAATGAAAAGTGGAAATAATTTGTTTGACTCTACGGCGGTTATAAGGTTTATGTCTATTGTCTACCTACAGAAACCTCATAATAATCATGTATTGCAGAGAACAGGAAAAACCCTGTCGTGCACAGAACGCAAGTATGTAGATGTTTATCGCGGAATAATATGTTACGAAGCAATAAACAATTTTACAAATAATAGGTTGGAGCACTTGGTACAATCGTTGTAGGCTTTGGTCGTTTCCATTTTAATCGTAACAAAAACATGTCTCTAGTCCTCACTTTGTGTCCAGGATGCTTAGCAAAGTCGCCAATCGCTAAAGGTGCATTCAGACGAAAGGAGCATTCGCTGGTCTATCCTCCACTCTACGAAATCAACAAATCACGTTTTGTGTAACGATCGAATTTCGTAGAGTAGGGGGTTAGAATTAGAATAGCGAATGCTCGTTTGGTCTAAATGCACCCTAGCGCTTAGTAGCGTATCGTAGTTTTCCCTCTCTGTCACTCTTTCATATTAGTGCGACAAAGACAGTTAGCTGCCTTTCGTTTACCATTGACGATTAAGCGTTAGCGATTGGCAACTTGTCTAAGCACCCAGGCCTGCTACCGCGAACATCAAAGTTCGTACATTTCAGGCGTCTTTAGAGTGACAGAGAAATATCGTTGCAGTTTGGTTTCTTTATTTTAATAGACACATGCACAGAATATTTTTGACTTTATCTAAATGAAGCACTTTGTCATAATCCCCGACAAAGTGACAAAACGTACCAACTGCTCTAGCTACTGAAAAGTCCCAACTTTTTCCAAAAATAACATGCCGTTGTATTATCGATGAAAAAGTACATCGAAGAAAGATTGGTCACTTAGGTAGGGTAGGTACTTAAAATTCTTAAAAATTAAAAGCTACCCGAGTATTTCTGAATTGGATATTTTGTGTCATACTTCCTGGCGGTGACATGGTGTCGTACAGTATTCAAACTAACATCAAAAAAATGTACGAAATTGTACGTTAATTAAAAAAAATTGTACTATACGTACGAAACGAGAAAACGGTGTTAATCCGTCACCGCTAGGAAGCATCCTTCCTGGCGGGGGCTATTTATTTTGTTATGTTGCGGCCGAGTTTTCAACGGGCATGTCAATTAAAAAATATGTACGAAAAATGTACGTTCTGGTATTGCTGAATATCTCCGTAGAAATAGTTTCTCGTTTCTAATATAACGAACCATACTCCTATTCCCTATATCATTACGCGCAAGAAGTTATTTACAATGATGATTAATAGGGAAACAGTAGGGAATGTAATAATAGTTATGTACACGCATAAATATGTACGACGACGATTACATGCCACTTATTGATGTATATAATTGATCAAACACGTTAAATAAATCAAGTTTTTTTTTAGTACCAAATTAAAGCACCTATGAGATAGATATACCCAAAAATGTTTTAGAACCAGAACGTACATTTCTCGTACATATTTTCTGATTGACATGCCCATTGAAAACTCGGCCGCAACATAACAAAATAAATAGCCCCCGCCAGGAAGGATGCTTCCTAGCGGTGACGGATTAACACCGTTTTCTCGTATCGTACGTGTAGTACAATTTTTTTTAATTAGCGTACAATTTCGTACATTTCATGTACATTTTATTGATGTTAGTTTGAATACTGTACGACACCATGTCACCGCCAGGAAGTATGACACGATATTTTACATTAAGTATTCTTAAATCTGGCATGTACTAACAGCCCAGCCACAGTTAATTGGCCATTGGTTGGTCACAAACCGCAAATCTGCGTGGATGGTCAGTTAAAAGCGTGTTAGATTAAAATTAAAAGAAAGCTTTATTGAAGCGTCGACTTTTCTATCCAAAAATGTACCTAATAATCATACCTGGGATAACTCGGGGCATTTATACGAAAGCGATGTAGCAAAATATTTTATCGACAAAAAATATATCGATGTTACTGTGAATGACAACATCAAAATGTTATTCGGCATAAATAAATATTAGGTACTTACTCTTCAATAAAAATAAAAAATAAATTTGAACGGGTAGTTACGCATTTATTTTAAAATAGTTTTCAAAATATACAATTAATATTAAAATATCAATATTTAAATTGTCATTTTGATTAAAATGACTTCTGCATACTAGTTTTTACTATCTGAAGAGGCCCGATATCAGATAATTATGACATTGAATCTCTCTGTACTGTAATCGAGAATGTTCAATAAGCACATCTTTTATTATAATTATATCGACATCTTCTTAACCCATTCATTGCTGACGCCCCATATTTTTAATTATCACGCAGCGCCGCCGCCTTCTACGCGACGACGCGAATTCGCGTCCACGGCATCACGTTAACATTTCAATGGACGCGAATTCGCGTCCGCGGCATTAGGTTATATTATCACACTTCAAGGACGCGAATTCGCGTCTGCGGCATTAGGTTATTTCACACTTGAAGGACGCTAATTCGCGTCCTCGGCATCTTGTTTACGCATACACAGGACGCGAATTCGCGTCTTTGGCATCCGAGATAAGAATTATGAAAATTACAAATGCATTGAATCCAGAAACCAGTGACGGTATAATATTATCCTCCATAAATAAAATAACATTTTGGTATCAGCCCCATTCATTGCTGACGCCCCATATTTTTAATTATCACGCAGCGCCGCCGCCTTCTACGCGACGACCCGAATTCGCGTCCACGGCATCACGTTAACATTTCAATGGACGCGAATTCGCGTCCGCGGCATTAGGTTATATTATCACACTTCAAGGACGCGAATTCGCGTCTGCGGCATTAGGTTATTTCACACTTGAAGGACGCTAATTCGCGTCCTCGGCATCTTGTTTACGCATACACAGGACGCGAATTCGCGTCTTCGGCATCCGAGATAAGAATTATGAAAATTACAAATGCATTGAATCCAGAAACCAGCGACGGTATAATATTATCCTCCATAAATAAAATAACATTTTGGTATCAGCTTTTAAGTACAGTTGATTTCTAGCAAAAAAAAAGAAATAACTCGAGGACGCGAATTTGCGTCCTCGGCATCACGTTTACGCATACATAGGACGCGAATTCGCGTCTTCGGCATTGAATGGGTTAATCGATATCAAATCCCTATAACTTGCCCCCAGTTATCCCAGGTATGCTAATAATACTCATGTAATCAAGAGGAGTATTTTCTAATTTCTTTGGTTATGTGAAAAGGAAGCGATATCAAACGAAAAATGCGTGTGTTTTACGTCTCTTCCTACTAGATTAGTGGATTAATCGATCAATTTTAGACCTGACTAAACAACCCAGAGATCGCCTCAATCGGGCAGACATCTCAATGACAAATTCCAAGAAACAGTTAACAAATCATCAACAATCACTAGGGTTACCATTTGCTCGGGATTTCCGGGGTTTTTCCTACTTTCAAGCCCGGGCTTTTCAAGCGAATTGCTAGGCGTAGATTGTGATTTTTTTAAAGGTGACCCGGAAACCTTTGCAACAATAATATAAGAAGAAAGAAAGAAAGAAATAACTTTATTCGTAGCACACACAAAGCACAGAGAGGAAAAAAAAATAATATTGTACAAATAAGAATGTGTAAGAGAGCTAATAGAGCTATAATCCTAATTTCATTTCTTTCAACGGTTTGTTTATATTGTTCACAAATTATATTTGTGGCTTTAAGGAAAAGGTGTTGGTACATTTTGATGGGTACATTGGTTTAACGTCATGACTGAAATTGCAGGATAATATTACATCTAAGTTTACGTGATTAAGACCCATTTAAGGCGCTGGGTAAGTGAATATATATTTTACATATCTAGCTTATGCTGAGACTGGTACAATCGACAACACACCTGTGAAAACAGGCAAAGTGCCAAAAATATGTAAACAGAACTTTATTGCGTGAACATAAAGGTGTGTATACATATTTCTGGCACTTTGTCTGTATCCACAGCTGTGTTGTCGATTGTACCTATTGCTCATACTTATACAAAACAATTTTTATTTTATTTTGTTATCTACTTTTGTGTATAAGATAAGAA
This sequence comes from Thaumatotibia leucotreta, assembly GCA_025490895.1. NCBI lineage: Eukaryota > Metazoa > Arthropoda > Insecta > Lepidoptera > Tortricidae > Thaumatotibia > Thaumatotibia leucotreta. The sequence goes on from JALPQI010003353.1 coordinate 55,516, forward strand.
TCCTCTCTTTTTGCTACATTCCTTGTTTATAATTTTTGTGTTTTTTTTTCTTATTTTGTAACCTGTAATTTGGGCAATAAAACATTTTTATTCTTATTCTTATTTGGCTTTAAAATACGCTTTAAGGAAAAGTTCTGCAGTTTTTGAAGTGCGTAATAATCAATTGTCCGTGCAAACCGCGAAACCGTGCCAACCTGTCCGGGTTGTTTTTAGCGACGCGCATCTACAACATTTCTACTAAAACGCCTGTATCTTCTAAAGGTTTTTTTAGGCACCGGTCTCACCACGGGCTACTAAACTGAACTTTTTTTAGGCACTGGTCTCACCACGGGCTACTTAACTGAACTATGGGCTTTAAACACGAACAAAAGATACGCATTCTCGTGTAAAAAACAGAGACACGGCTACACTCGCCCGGCAGTGATAGCTGATAGCTGGGCGAGTATCGCCGTGTCTCTTTTATTTACCGGCAGTGGGTATCTTTTGTTCGTGTTTATAGCCGATAATTCATAGCTTAGTAGCTGGCGATGAGACCAGTGCCTTAGAGCTAGCGATTTGGTCCGGCTACGTTGTTGCCTGAGGAGAATTAGTAAATAATGCCGCAATATTTCACTAGATGCCGCTTTAATCAACTGTCTCTCCTTCTACGCCAAATAGTAAGGGATTCCCGGCGGGTTTTTTTTTGATACTATGTCAGAAGGAAAAGTTCTGAAGTTTTAAGTGGCATCTAAGGTGCCAGCCCTACACCTACGCAACACAAACATGCGTAGGAGTGTGTAATGGGAAGTCCGTCTTAATGCTTTGTATATTTACCTGCGCAAAGTGATATATGCGAATGTGGATTTAGATTGAGACTTCAAGGTTGGGCGGAAATTGAGAAGACGAAATGGTTAGAATTTTAGAAACTCGTAATGAAGTTTAGAAATCGATAGGGCTCCTAGAAAAAAGATGGTTCACTGTTAGACTAATCACCCTACGCAATCACATATGTTTTTGACTGAAACTTAAAAGGTATGAGATTGCGTACAGTCGAGTGCATTAATATATAGACACATTTGTAAGGGATCAGTATGGAGAAGTGTATATATATTAATGCCCTTGACTGTACACTTACCCCACATGACTATTACTCGTACTCTATTAGGTGGCTAACTAAGCTATCGAGCATTGTTCATAAACTCAAAAACAAGTATTTTTCCAGATATGAGAACAAGATAGATTCACCTCTGAAAAACCCTAAATTTTTTATTAGTTACAATTTTATCCTAGATCCTCGAAATAAATCATTTATACATAGATATAAAAACCCGCGTTGATGAACAAATTATTTTTTCTTTGGTAGAGATCTAATATTTTATAAGAAATACAAGAATTGCTAATTTAAATGTAATATAGGTTGCGTACCTAGTGATCTATACATTTCTCACCACCCCAACTCTTCCTGTCGCAAAAGTAGACTAACGGAACGGATTAAAGTGTGACTGACCATTTATTTATTGATGTGGACACACTACTGCGATCGCCAACCCGCTTGCTCAGCGTGGCGATTTTTGGTATTTACCGCCACATCCATCCAAATGCGCACAGAATTAGATTTGGATAGAAGAAACAAGTTCATTTATTTGTATGGCGGCCGAGCGTGTCAGATTTTGTACTGAAGTTGTTACTTGCCTATGATTTTAAATTTGTCTCAGGCCCTTGAGTATTCATATTTTTTTGTGTTGTTGCAATTAATATTACTTAAGGAGGCATTATTAATGTTTTTGTTCACTTCAACTTACAAAACTTGACGCCCGAAAGCTGCAAGCTGCGAATAAAGACGGACAACTCAGTGGATTTCACTGAATTCATTTGACACGCTAAGTAGATACGTTTGCTTGATCTATGGTATATATGACATCTGTGCAAATGCGTAATTAATAAGAGAAGTCGACGATGACTCAACAAACTGAATGTGAAAACATATTTTCATGAATAAAATATTATTATACAGACTGTTTACAATGAATCGCTCCAAATCAAAAATACCCTGTTTACAAAAATGGTCTGTCAATTAGAGAAGTTAGTTCTGAAAACCGAAAGGAACCAGTATATTTAGAGCGCCAATAGTAAACAATAACAACTCGTGGGCAGCTCAAGTCAAAACAGCCGATAATGATGTTGATGTAATAGTTTAAAACCAGCTTTTGAAATAGGGCCGCTTCCTTGATTTGGTTATTTGTAAATGGAGTTAAACACAAACGAAAATCTATTTTGTGAAGTGCGGCAAAACGTATCATCATCATCATCTCAACCATAAGACGTCCACTACTGAACATAGGCCTCCCCTCTGGACCTACACATGTATCGGTTAGATGCGACCTGCATCCAGCGTGTCCCGGCGACCTTCATAAGGTCGTCTGTCCATCTTGTGGGTGGACGTCCTACGCTGCATTTGCCTAGCCGTGGGTTTGCAAACCGTATGTTGAAAGTAATGTATGTGCCGTTAACTTGGGTAAATTTGAGCCTTGTTATGAGACCCATTGTTGGCTCAAAGTCACCCAAACGCCAATGGAGAGGGCTATGCTAGGAGTCTCTGCGAGATCGGATTAAAAATGAGAACATCCGCAGCAGAACCAAAGGAACCGAAATAGCTCTACGAATCGCTAAACTGAAGTGGCAGTGGGCGGGGCACATTGCGCGTAGAACCGATGGCCGTTGGGGCGGGAAGATTATCGAGTGGCGGCCACGTACCGGAAGGCGCGGCGTGGGTAGGCCCCCCACAAGATGGACTGATGACCTGGTAAAGGTCGCAGGAGTCCGTTGGATGCGAGTGGCACAGGATCGGTCATTATGGCAATCTTTGGGGGAGGCCTATGTTCAGCAGTGGACGTCTTTCGGCTGATATGATGATGATAACTTTGGTATCTTTTCAGTGACAAACAGTAAGTAGGTATACCGCAGGTCTAGCCAAGATAGGTACCATTCTGCAATCGTTTACGATAGCGATAAGTGTAAATGTATGAGAATGACAGACTCGAACGAAAAGTCACGTGACTATTTCCATACATTATTATAGTCACGTGACTTATCGCTTATCGTATACGATTGCAGAATGGGATGCTTGGCTAGGCCAGCTGATAGTGATCGCGATATAATTTACTTAGGTATATATTTTGTGCTATCAACCAAGGGATACGGTAGGGTTAGCGCATGATTTAAGGTGGCAGTATCTCGCGGCGAGATGGACTACCCGTCCCTCTTTTATTGACATAGTTAGTAAGAGACGGAAAGTCTATCTCGCTATGATATACTATCGCACCAATTATGTGCTACCAGATGAAGTAAAAAAATCCTTCCTTTCGTATTTTCACGGAAATATACAGGGATAATCGTCATCATCACCATCATATCAGCAAAAAGACGTCCATTGCTGAACATAGGCCTCCCCCAAAGATTGCCACAATGACCGGTTCTGCGTCACCCGCGTCAAGCGGAATCCTGCGATCTCCACCAGGTCATTAGTCCACCTTGTTGGGGGCCTATCCACGTTGCGCCTTCCGGTACATGGCCGCCACTCGAGAATTGATCCGTCGTCCCAACGGCCATCGGTTCTACGTGCAATGTTAACAACAGGGATAATACAAGATACAAGAGAACTTTTTCCGCAAAAATGTAAAGGGAATAGATTATGCTCTACATCTGTATATTAATTAGAGATAAGGTTAGGAATGTACACTCAGCTGCAAAAATGGATGAAAATTATCGTTTCAGAAAATTCATTCTAAATGACATGCACTTTTACATGTCATCATCAGCCTATGATAGTCCACTGCTGGACGTAGGCCTCTCCTATTAACTATGCGTATCGCATTAGGAGGTAAATGCCCATAATCGCCACGCTGGGCAAGCGGATTAGCGATCGCAGTAATGTGTCCACAATGATGACGCTGCTGCCCATCATCAATCTTTTATCAATTATTTGATAATGACACTTACTGACTCAGTGACACTTCAATCCCTTAGTCAACTCTTACGACACCCGCAGGAGGAATTGGGGTGGTGACAAATGTATTCATACTGCCGTCACCACACGGCGACATATTAATATTATTTTATGCGGGTAGAGACCGGTCATACTGGCAATCTTTGTGGAGGCATATGTCCAACTGTGGACGTCTTTCGACTGATATGATGATGATATGTATCCAATTTCTCTCCCCGACTAGCCTAATGCTCTACATCGGCCATGACTGTCGCAAATCGTGATTGATCTAAAGCACAAGTGTCGGTATAAACGTATGTCTGCATGTATTCAGTTCATGTATAGGACTGTAAAATAAAAGGCTTTACCTTGTTATGAATAAAATGTAATTTGTTACAAATTAAAAGTTTAAAAAAGAACATTTGTATCTAATTGAACAAACACAGGGTATGTTTTTGACCTAAAATTTAATAACCTCGTAAGGCCCAACGTCCTATTTTTAGGACAACAAAAATTATTCATAACGGCCCATGACGTCATATTTTTCAAAGGAAATAGAATTTTATTTTGTAGGTCCCAAAATTAAAAATAAAATGTCCTTTTTTAGGATACTGGGATATTATTTCACTTGTCCTAAAAATAGACTGGGCCTTACGAGGATAAAGTTAGATTTTTTTCAAAATAGTGACGGTATATTGTCAGTTATCGGTTTTTTGGATTCTCCCTGCCTCGCGGGATTTCGCGTATATAAAATGACGGGTGTGACTATAAAATAAAAAAAAAACTTTTATATTGCACACAAGAACTACGTTTAAGGCAGCCGCTGCGGCTGAAAATGCCGAATTTTTAAAACGTAATAAATATAAGGGCCTCGGCAAAGAGTACGATTTTGTACCGTTTGGCGTAGAAACTTTAGGTTCTTGGGGCCCCAGCGCACGCAAATTGTATGCTGAGATCGCGAAACGTCTGGTTGATGTAACTAGAGACCGAAGAGCTGGCGACTTCCTCGCACAACGCATCAGTATTGCGATACAGCGAGGAAATGCCGCCAGCATCCTCGGTACAATGCCACAAGGGCCAATCTTAGATATAGGTTAGGTTAAGTAGATTAGTTAGATTTAATCTGTGTACATAAATATTGTAGTTTTGAAAAAAAAAAAAAAAAAAAGAAGAAACATGGCAAATTGCATGGAAATACGTATAAATAATCAAAGTTTATTTTTCAAGTTACTATAGGAGACCCGCCGGGGGAATCCAAACCCATCAATGTATATTATGTAAAGTGACATAATTGTAAAAATAATATACGAAATAAAATGAACTAAATTATTTGGAATTAAGATCTACCCAGTACCATTCGATACTTTTCATCGTTCGTCGAATGTTTTTCCATCTTACCTATTTTAGAATTCAGGTGGCAAGTAGATATATCGCTCAAAAACATCATAATTTATTATGTTATGCATTACGTACGTAATAAGTAGGTACTAGTTATGTTTAAGGTGGTCCAATGATAAATGCATTTTAAAAAAGGAGGTCGAGACAAGATTGAATTTATCACTGTATGCTTAGCACATGATTGGTATGTCAGTATCAGTATACTCTCCGCGAGATAGATTTTTCATCTTTTACTAACTATATCAATAAAAGAGAGATGGATAGGCTATCTCGCAGCGACATATTGTCGCACTGATCCTGTTCTAAGCCTACTGACCCACCTTATACTTCGGTCAGTCAATGTCATTGAATTTAATAATCAATCAATTCTTTGATCAAATCAGCGTCTGTCTTGCTGAAAATGCGCATAGTAAGATCTTTAGGTGTTGTTTATGGTTCTATAATTTATAAACATTGTTTAAAATTATAACGTTTACTAAACATGAACGTTTCTTTTTTATGGTCGTTTATTTGCGTATTTATCGCATTTTCATATTCGAGCGAAAGATAGTGAAAAATACGGAACTTCTATTTTTTCAATACCAAATACCACTGACTCTACCGACGAACTTCGAAATCCGCAAATTTCGAGAATTTGTCTCTGTTACTCTAATGAGGGTTTATCTATCAACGAAGGCGTTGAATTGACAGAAATAAACCCTCGAAATGTACGAATTTCGAAGTTCGCGGTAGCAGGCCAGACGCGTCTGAAATTTAGCAATCATGTAAGAAAGTGATGATATTAGGTAATGACTCCATGCATTTCATACATCATTAATTCCTAAAAGTAGACCAGCCTATCCTATAGGTAGCCCATTTGAACATCCTCTTAAATTCACTAGACTATCGATATTTTGAGACAAGTTTCATCACATTCGCAATCTGACTATTGAATACCTAATTACGATATGAATGAAATATTCAATAATGATTTGAATATTGTTGAAATTTTGCGACATGCCTGCATTGTGCACTACTTATAAAGTACTGCTAACTGAACAATGAATATTTCAATGACATCTGTACTTCCGCCATAACGCTTGCTAAGTGTAGATAGTCTTACTTAGGTAAGTAATTTTACACCTGAATGAACATTTTATACAGTTGTTTTACTTTGTAATAAAATATCGAAAGGCTCTTTGTCTTAAAATATTGGAATTCAGGAAGATATTATTCAAATATCGTACACCTAGCTTGATCAAACCAAGACTAACTCAATATTCTTTTTTTTGTTAAACTACCGAGTTCTTAGATCTCGAACATTATCATACCCTTCACAAAAAATACATGAATTTTGAATTAATACTGTTCTGATCTAGTTGTGCGATATGTCTAAAAATAGACCTTGATTTTACAAGATAGTTCTTTTGAGACACATTGCTATTGAAATCAAAATATTCCTAATATAAAAAATATGAAATCCTACGTTTCATTGTATACAGTATTATAAACTAACTCCTGAATCTTCATTCTCAGCATCAGTTTCTTAGCCGGTCCAAGCTTCCTCACATGAGGCAACAAACTATTGAAGAACCCTATGTCTTCATCCTTCGCAGGCTCTGCATCCTGCCCAGCCGTCGTCCCAGGGCTCTTCTGGACTTCGTCATCATCATCGTAAAAGTCAGTCTCCATGATAATAGGTTTAGTATCAAACTCGTCAAATTCGTCATCTTTCACGCTGACATTAGTTGGTTCTGGCTCCGGATCAATATTGTAGTAACTGCTGCTTTGTTCTGGCGGTTCAAAATCTTGTGCATCAGCGAAATGGTCCTCAGTTTGGGTTTCTTCGTAGTCGTTGAATTGGTTAGTAAGGAATTGCAGTTTAGGTAAATATTCCCATTCGGAATCCTGTTTTCTGACCTCTTTTCTGGCTTGGTCTCGGAGGTATTTCCACTTAAGTCGCGCTTCGTCGCCTGCAAGTGAATTATTGAGAGCTTTAAATATAGAATAGCGAGAAACTTGGCCAAATGCGGTGTTGCATGGACGGGTCGGAATAGTTTAGACAGTTTATTTACGGCAGTGGACCTAAAAGGTCTCAGGTTCCATTTTGCATTTTGCTTGGCTATTTTCAAGTTGTGCAATTCTAGCGCTTCTAGATTAATTTTTAAACGGTGTTGAAGTGAGTCTCAACTGTGCCAACTACAAATTTACTTAAGTAAGTGAACTTTGATAAGTACTTCGAATATCCACTCAATTTCTCAAATGTTAGCGTGTTTCAAAGTCTGGAAGATCCCTTATAGGGATAAGTTCGCCTTTGTACCTACAATTATTTATAACTGTGTTGTAACTTATTCTGTGTATAATTAAGTGATTTATATACTACTACTGCTCTTGTTACAGTACATGATAGAGCTAAGATAACCGCTCTTTGATTTTGAGACAAGTGTCAGTCAATTATGATGTAAGATAAGCTTTCAATTAAGTAGACATTGCTAACACGTATAATATGTAGGTAAGTATACTTACGCGTAACTCCCAACTCTTGAGCAATCTCCTTCCAACTCTCATCCAACTTGTACCAATTATGATGCCCCTTCAGCTGTCTATTCCAAATTATATCCCTCGCTTGGACCAACTCTATCAGCTTATTCATATCCACATCTATAGTGCGTCTTTTATTCATTAGGAACTTTTTCCTCATAGTGTATCCCAGTTTTGGTCTTTTTATAGACTCGTCAAGAGCATTGTAGACTTCATCGTTGGTATCTGCCTCGTCTTCGTCATCTTCTGTAAGGAACTGATGATGGATGAACTTCAGTTTCGGAAAATGGGGCCATTCGGACTCGTTGGGGTTCTTTTTCATCTCTTTGCGGCATTGGTCTTTTAGGTTCTTCCATCGCTTGCGGCAGTTTAGGCCTGGAATGAGAGAGTAGTGATTTATTTAAGAAGGTTAATATGGGACGTATGAAAATATCTAGAGCAGAGCCTTCATAAAGCAGAGATAAGATAATTATCTACATAAACGCCTAAGAAAATGCGTGTGCCTCGAAGTTTAAAATTTCTATCTCTATTCTATCTAATCTAAAAAACTAATAGACACCTAACATATTTAGTACCTACAAAATAATTTAAATAGAATTTCCTGTAGGTTCCGTGATTTGAGAAGAATGTTGAAAGTAGGTACAGTACAAGTCAAAAGAGACGTAGTTATCTATTGTTATAATGAGTATTGAAACTATTAATATTTTATATCATCGAAAATATTTAAACCCGGCCAAAATTATGTCGGGCCATGCTCAGTGTTGGGTTCCGTAATTCCGTTCAAAAATGGCTGGAATTATGTTCGAAATTGTTTTATTTTAAAGTATTCTATAAGTCATTATATAATTCATGATTTTTCTCATATTTTTAAGACTCACGGATCAAAAAATAGAGGGGGGGCACATTTTTTTTTATTCTGGAGCGGTTATCTCCAAAAATATTATTTTGAAGAGACCTATTTAATGATACCCATACTATAGGCTTACAGCAAAATAAACAAAGCATCCCCACTTTACAGGTAGGGGTGGTACCCGAATAAAACATTTTTTCTTTATTTTATTCTGCCACTATGTCGGCATGATTAATAGGTACTAACGGCCACGGAGCTATGAGACGGACAGACGGACATGGCGAAACTATACCTAAGGTTCCTTGTTTACTACGGAACCTTAAAAAAACACCTTATTCATCATAATATTTCTGTTAAATATTGTTAGCGTCCCTTTCTTATAACTAAAAAATATCTAATGACAGATAAGTAGGTACCGATGATATTATCATCGACTTATCTGATACCAATATTTATTTAACGTTAATGAGGTTATTCATAATCATAAACATTGCATAAAATAATGAACCTATGACTTTGTGACAAAAAGCTACTACAAAACTAGGTACCTACCAACCTAAAGACTTTTTCAAAACATTTAGTTCTATGAGTACCTTTGAAGATTTAGTAATGGAGTCGGCTTCATATCGTTTCCCCTCTGCCAAAGACTTTGGACAAGAATTTGTACATTGACCAAACCTGTTTATAAAAACTATTTCATTAATCGATTCTTCGCAGTCTTGTAATCGTTATGTACCCGTAACAAGCTCCGTCAAAATGCCTGTATGTGCTATGTATGGATTCAAAACTCGTTCAAATACATCATGTATACAAAATATGCGATACCATTTCATATCTTGCCTTTATTTGTTTATATTACAACATTTTATTACATAAAATTGTTCAAGAAAATCAAGTACCAGGGAATCGATAGCAAAATCGGTTTCAAAAATATCGCACACAATTCGTATTTTCATTTTTAACTGATGGAGAAAGTTTGACATTTATTGTATTCTCGTATTTAAGGTTAATAAGGTCTACCCATCTTTAAATTTTGTAGGAAATATCAGACTTAGTGAATCAAGTAAGACAGAAGACTCTGCCTTGGTCTAATGTTAAGCTTATATGTAAGCCAATAAGGTTGAATATTTATTGCGCTTATTTGGAATACGTATTACGCGCGAAAATGTATAGTGATGTGAACGTTACTCTTTATGACACAATGTCGAGAGTAGGTATAAAATGTCGAGATACGGACACTTGTGTTTACGTATATTAGTTTTCTCACAGTAAGTAAATAAAAACACAGTCTTATCGAATTCAATAACTTCATTGGACCTATATTATAAATTGTATTTAGGTACTTACTAAAATATCACTAAGGAATATCAATATCATCGGCCTTATTGCAAAAACTTGTATGTAATGTATACGCACCTACGCACCTTGTACCTACGCACTTGTATTCAAATTGTATCCTTACGAGTATTCACAATTAAGCCTCAGTGAGTTTTACCCCAGCTAACTAAAACTTTCTTACTACAACAAAATAAATAATACTCGTATGTACACTCGTATTGTTTTCTTTCACAACCGCTAATTAATATTATTTATTAAATATTATAATTGATTTACGGATTTCGAAATGCACGTGATTGACCGAGACTTTCCTTACAGTTACAGCCTTCGTAGTCAAAGATCGCGATAAACGAAAACATAATCAATTGAAGTAGGTTAATGGCAAGACATTCAGGCGGTTTTGTATTAAAATTGGTTGATTAATTAATAACTGTTACTTATTGCCTGTTTACTTTTATTTAAATACTCAAAACAACAATATATAGTACCAAGGTGCACGTCAATCTATGACGTTTAGAAAAATATATCGATACGATAATCTTCAGACACTTGAAAGCCATATTAATCGGTTCGATTACACCTACGTCGATAGTTTGAAATTGTGTCCGCATAGATATTTTACTGTATTAGTGTGATAATTTAACTTAGTGTTGTGGTATTGTTTAAGTGTGCGTGAGTAGTAACGAGAAGAAGAAATGCATTTGTAGTTAGATCGTTTACATGTGTGCTACCTCGTCCCCCTCGGAAATTGGCAGAATGTTTTGTTAGGAAAGTTATAGCGATACCGTCTCCCCATACTAAATCCTCAAAGATGAGTACCTAAACATTTAAAAAAGTTAATAAGCAATGGAATTATGTACCTGTCAAAGAATATAACTCTACTCTCTACTTCAAAATAATTGAATGCTCAAAACCGGAATCGAACCGGTAATGTTTTGACGGTAAACTCGCCACCTGCCAAATCCAATCGCGATAATAAAGAAATTAATTTTCGTCTTGATTGACCAAAATTATAAAATCGTTTCATACACAGTTATCGTATACCTACCTAGTTTCAACTTAAAACAAAAGTATTTACATATGTATAAAATGCAAATCCTACGTCCTGCATTCAAATTACATAACGCATACATTAGCGCACACCCATCCGCTCTGCGCAACTCGCTAGCAACAACAAACAAAAATGGCGGACGCTGTCGCGGGCGTTCACCCGCAATACTCACTGCTCGTCCCCACTTCTGCAGCCACCTCGTTCCAGTACCGCTCCAACTTAAAACGGTTCCTATGTCCTCTGTAACTTTTATCCCACAGACATTCCCTAGCCTGAACAGCGGCTATCAGCTTGTCCATATTCTTTGATCGCATTCCTTTAGCCTTCATTGTAGCGGGCGCGACAGCGGAGGCGGACGTACGCGAGCGGCGCGTAGCGCGGATTGCGCGGAACTAAAGCCCGCCGACGCGCGTGGCTTGCTCGCTCGCTCCCGCTCCCGCTGCCCGCTATACCTTTCTCGCTCGACGCCCCGCTCCCCTCTCCGCCATCGCGATACGCCTCGCCGGTTAATCCGCTACCAACCACAATACCAACTTCATCGCTTTAGTGAATTACGCTTCGATGCTCACTGCTGGTTCTGTGCGTTGTATAACTTGTTGATGGCGTATTGGCCGCGCAATGAATGTTTAGGTTATTGTTAGAGACGGCTATTTTTAGCTTTCGGGTGAGGCTTGTCTGAGGGAGTACACTTGGGTAGCAGAGCGATTTAACACGGACGTTTCTCTTGTGATCCGTAACAACCGTGAAGGTGTATGCTTTCATTTAATTTAATTTTATCTTTTTTACCGACTTACTTAAGCACATTTGAGATTATCAAATTTAACTCTGCGTCCTTGTAACAGTTTGATATCAGCGAATTTCGAAAACTAATTTGGCATTGTTTTTTCGCTGTGAAGATGTTAGTTAATTAAGAGTTCTACATATTATAGGATCGAAAAGAATACCAAAAAACGACTTGCATCGATAAATTGGAAATAGTTCTAAATAGAGATTTAAAATATGTATGCAGTAAAATAAAAAAAGATTGTATAGGTACATGCAATAAAGTGCGAAATGTTTGTATACACAACCCTGTACTAGTATCTACAGGGTGTAAGTCTAATACGGGCGAAGCTCTTAACGGGTGTTAGGTTACGACATAATAAGCACATTCAAATAACTTTTACTTAAATTTTAAGCAGAGCAACAAATTTTTCCATACAAAATAATTCAGCGCGCAATGTAGAGCAACGTACGCGACTTAAACACTCGATGACAGCTAATTTCAAAAGCAGATGACATAACTGCCATATCAACAATAACAAATGTTCGTACCTACATTGCTGCTCCGAAAATCTTAAAAAAATTCTGTGAGGTCATAATTAAGAATAACTTAAAAAAAACTTTTTTTTATACCGAAATTACCGGTATAAAAAAATACATTGTAAGATTGAAGTCTCTCTCTCACTCTAATTAAACTGACATTTTTGCCAGCCTCCGTACCCTGCCTATGAAGCAGGAGGTTCCGGGTTCGAATCCCAGCGGCATTGTTTGTGCATTCAATTATTATCCCAAATATTTTGTTCCTTAGTCCTGGCTGTCTAAGTATTCAAGTATCTATCTATCTATTATATCGTACAAGGACTAAGACGATTTGTGTAAGATGTCCCAACCAAGATATTTATTTATTTATTTTATGTTGGCTAGCAGTGTTATATACCTACTCGTAATTTTACTATTCGAAAGCTAATACGATGTAGATTAATAAAATCATTAAAATGTGTAAATAGAAAGGTTTTTTAAAGAATTTTACACAATTTGAATAAAATAATGAAAAAGTCACAATTTGGACATAAACCTAGAAATAATAGATTTAATACGGTAAGTTTTAGCATTTTTTATAATTTAAATACCACACCCAATTATTATTGATTGTTATTATTATGAAAAATTTATTTATCTAAGAGATAAGATATCTTCTTTACAAGAAGGACACAACCGAAGATTTTTTTCTCATTTTTCGTCGATAAAATTATGTGTCTTTCCCTCATTTCTCGTTGTGCACATTAGAAAGACTGACACTGTATTAAGGTGCATTCAGACCAAACGAGCATTCGCTATTCTAACCCCCTACTCTACGAAATTCGATCGTTACACAAAACGTGATTGGTCGATTTCGTAGAGCCGGAGATAGAATAGCGAATGCTCGTTTGGTCTGAATGCACCTTTACATATTTTTTTCACCTAGAAATTTAGATCATGCCTCCCTTTGGATCATGCTATGGGTGTACAAATTATTAGATTTATTAGTAGCTAGTGGCTAGACACCAGTAGGTTTCCTTATTCCTCGACATTTAAATATATTATGCACAGTCATGTCCGGGCGTGAATGCGAAGCACGTTCACCCCTGTTGCACTACCTACAGACATTAATATATCAACACCTACATACAATACCTGAAGAGTTATGTCGGATAAACCATGTCTAGTCATCTTAAGCTTGCTATACAAATACAGGGTGGAACGGAACGACGATCTTTCCCGCTACCAACCGAGTCTACCAACCATTACGATGAACTTTCAGTATGGGACCAACATCGAAAACGTACATGAAAAATTGACTTTTCTATACTATTGAGCTCTAACTAATCAGTGACTTTGTATGAGGGGTTAATTTTTTTTAAAGATATTTCAAAAAATTAAAAAAAAAAAACAAAATTCAAAAATGTTTTATTTTGACCAACAAGGATCATATTAAAGTTAGTAACAATTTCTTAGCCTAAAGTTAGCAAATATGAACTACTAATAACATAAAATACTGACGACAGCACTTAGTACACTAAGACTTGGCTGTCAGTACATGGATGATATGACAATGATTCACATACTGATTTCGATGTTGGTCCCATACTGAAAGTTCATCGTAATGGTTGGTAGACTCGGTCGGTAGCGGGAAAGATCGTCGTTCCGTTCCACCCTGTATACACTTCACAATATGTATTCCGTGCGAACACGAAAAATATATAAACAAATATGGCTGACTTTCAATAGTATTTGTTGTCTTTGACACGTCGCGAAACACGTTCGTAGATTCCAGTAGAAAACGAAAAATCTAAACAAATAAGTTTTTTAAGCTAACGTGCTCATTTACATTATTAGTATGACTTAACATTACATGGTAAATATCCAGTTTTAGTCATACTAATAAATAAAAAAAAACATACATTCGATTTGAGAACCTCCTCCTTTTTTGAGGTCGGTTAACAAATATGGCTGACTTTCAATAGCATATGTTGTCTTTTATTTGACACATCGTGAAACACGTTCGTATAGATTAATTTGACGTTTTATTTATTTTAACTATAAGCCATACATCGTATGATTAAGTCGGCTTAAAAAATTTAGATACCAACAATATATAATATTTAGCAAAGAAAATTCACTTCACGATCTATAATATCATTAAGACCGAGCCACACTGAATGCAACGCAGTAAATGTCATATTAGAAAGATGGCATACGTGCTGCACAAGGATCCGATGTGGTCCAGCCTTTATATAATTAGGGTTTTGAGAATACAAAGATTGGAAGTTCTCCAACCTTTGAATCACTCAAACAAAAGGCCGTAGGCCGCGTCTCTGCCCTTGGCTAGTGGCCATGAGTAAGCCCATTTCAAATATAAAAAAAAACCCCAACAAAGAAATTACCTTAGACCTTATTGTCTAGGTACTTACCCTTTGGGCCCTGGACCCATAGTTCCGGCTGACCAGAAGACCAACAAAGTACAACATAATGTCATTTCACTTCACTAGGTACTGCCTGAACTCAGGTTTTACACTTCACTTCTTAAGATATAAATCATTAACTTAAAAGTTAAAGGAAATAATGTAAGTATCCGATTTTATACCTGAAAATGTTTAGTGTTTTGTTTATTAAATTGAGCTTTCTAGGGTACCTAATTGAATAATTCATGCTCCTTTTATATTTTTAAATTGGTTTAAAAATAATTACGAAGACAAATTTATACTTAGGTATAATGAGTAATTCACGTTCGATTTATATTTTAAATTAGTTTCAAAAGTAAATATAGTATTTTAAAACATTTTCAACATTACAATCATATTCTCACGCCTAAACAATTACTTAAAAGACTCGTAACAGAGTAAATGTGGCCATAAAACAAGTGACTTCTATCATAACTGGATGAAACGCGAATTTGATGGCCTATTTTATGAGTTATTGCATATTGATGCAATTCGCTGAAATTGCTATTCCCATGCAAAACCAACGGGGCAAATTACGAGGATTTGTCTCTGTTTTTCTAACGGAGGCGTCATTAGACTGTACGAAACAAATCGTCGAAATGTACGAATTTGGAAGTTCGCGTCAGACCAAACGTGAACATCGTAAATTATAGACTAGTGCTGAAAATTTCGGGAATCAAACCCGTTTTTTTTTCAACAGCTTTTGTTTCAGATTATTTAAGAAAAAAACGATGAACAATTCTACTTTAATTAATAACTTTAAAGTCTCTAATTGTCCTAAAATACATTAGATATTTTCCGACATTTTCATCGCTAGGCCAGACTATAAAACAAGTGTGATTTTCCGGAAAAAGCCCACAAATCTTTCTTTATACAATGCGTCCGTACGCATAGGTAATAAGGAGAGGCCTTTACCCAGCAGTGGACTAATATAGGCTGTTGGTGGTGGTGGTGGTGGTACTGGTGGTAAGCTATACCGCCAGCAAATCTACAAATTCACATAACAAGAGTTCTAACTGTTTTGTAACTAGTAATGGTTCAAGTAATATTGGTTACGCGGAAGCAAAAGCTTTCCATAGGAATTTAGAGCCAGTTTTATGTCCTGTTTACTGCAAATTTATATGCAGTTTCGTTACAAGTATCACTTGGGAGTTTGTTACACTGTAGGTATCCTTAGTAAGTAGGTAGCACTAAAATGTGTGATGGATATTAAAGCTTATTGATAGCTCTATACATTTACGACTATCAAAGTTGTGACGTTAGAGAAGTTATATACCTACACAGGGTGTAAGGCTAATACGGGCGAAGCTCTTAACGGGTGTTAGTTTAGGACATAACTAATAAGTACATTTAGATAACTTTTACTTCAAATTTGAGCAACATTCCATACAAAATAATTCAACGTCATGCTGTTTCAGTCTATCTCACTGAGACTGACAGTAATAGCTGTCATACTACTTCAGTCAGACTCGGTGACACTGCCTGAAACAGCATGTGCTTACGAACGTTTCCGAAGGCAAGTAATTTCTCACTACACCTGTAAACGCTCGTTGACAGCTAATTTCAAAAGCAGATGACATAAATGCCATATCAATAATACCGACATTGCTGCTCCGGAGATCTCAAAAAAATCTGTGGAGTCGTAATTAAGTGTAACTTAAAAAAACCTCGTAATCCATAATTACACTGATTAATTCCATGCCTGGTTTAATTTTTCGCCCGTATTATAATTATACGCGGTATTTAAATGACTTATTACCAAGGGCTAGAAAAGTGAACTCATATTGGATGACTTGGAACAAAATAATTTGTCCCTTCTACTTTCATTTATCTATTTTTCATACTGTAATTATACGTTATCTAATCAAAGCATAGCATAGCATATAGAGAGCTTTATAGTACCTACTGAGCTCTCCCTTGGTAGTATTGTAGCTTTGTATTGTTTGGTAGCTTTGACAGTATGTAGATTTGATAGAATACATGTTCATCTGCGACCATATATAACATGGCTGTCTAACACCAGCTCAAAAATGTGCCAAGATGGGCAGGACATAGCGCTTTTCTTAACACCGCGCATATTTCGGCGCAACACCTTTGACAAATGTTTATAGAATATAGCCAATCAAAAGTTTGATGGACCAATTACAACTATTTTTAAATGACGGTTTAAGTTTTTATAGGTTGACATTGAAATTAATTGCTGTGATGCATTAAAGAAGGGGTGACATTTGTCAACTAAAATTCAGGACCGTATTTGAAAGGCCATTTACTATGGCGTGCGGCTTCCATGTTTTATTTTATTTGTTCGTAGATATTCATTATTTAAAATGTATCGTTTTGGACAAAACAAAACTCAAACTGAAACCTATATACTAGCAGATCACTTTATTAAATCATATAATTCTACACTCAAACCACTACACGCGTATACGTACGAATGTATACTTTAATCTACTTAGATATAAAATACATTGTAATTTAAACTAAACTTGGAAACAAAGTAACGCGTAAGAGCCGCGATCGCGTGATACTAAATGGAACAATTCTTGAATGAGTTAGTGAAGTATAGGAAAGTACGAGAGTATTGTGGGGTGACCAGGTTTTATGGCTGCATCGCGGATAGTCCCATTTATTTATTTATTAAAACAAAAGTTTACATGACATTACAGCAGAACACCAATGCGTCATGAAACTAAAATTATACAATTAAAAAAAATAGAATACAAATATAAAACAGAATATAGAAATGAAAAAAACAACACATTAATTAGATTTAGGCGACACAACTGCGTGGCTCCGTTGTTGCGTCGTCTGAGCCGGCGTCGTAGGGTTCGGCAGGTTGCCCCGAAATCGCCGAAACAAGACGCCCTTCGGCCAGAAGTCCGGACTCGCGGTGTCTTGAAGCGGCCACGGCACGCGCACCACAAACGCGCTGAAGTGCACGCAGTGGCGCGACCGCAGCTGCTGCACCCACCCATGTTAGTGGTGTGCCATTAGTCATTTATTTCATTTCATTTATTCAAGGAACAATATACAACAACAACAGGAACAATAGGTACAATATATATAGTGGTCTGGATTTGGGTCGATTGCAAAGAAAATGTACATATAAGTTAATAAAAAAATCACGAATATGGTTTATACTTGTCCAACAGCCTTTGGCAGTAAAAAGAAGGGGCAAATTTCAAAAACAGTACGTGTGTATTATTGACCGCTCATAGAACATTTGAATTTGTCGCCTTTTTTCAATGCCAATAGTTGTTATACAAAATTAAACTTTGTAAGTAACACAAAAATTACGACGTTAAATTTTGTTTTCTTTAAGTATAACTGACCGTATTTAGTATTGGTCATGTGGGGACGGCAGTAAGAATACATTTGTCACCACCCCAACTCCTCCTGCGGGTGTCGTAAGAGGTGGGAAGCAGCGTCATCATAGTGGACAAATAACTGCGATCGCCAATCCGCTTGCCCAGCGTGACGATTATAGGCATTTAGGTACCTCCTAATGCGTCTATACGCATAGTTAATAGGAGAGGCCTACGTCCTGCAGTGGACTATCATAGGCTGATGATGTGAAGTATAACTGTCAAGCAGAACCTGAACCGAATAGCATTATCAGAACGGTTGGCATTGGCACATGATTGGTGTGACTCCATCCCTCTTTTATAGTTAGTAAAACACGATGTCTATCTCGCGGTAACATATTCTCGCAACAATCATGTACAGTCAAAGACAATATAAGGTGTACACAAAAATGTTCGAAAATATGTCCCAGTGCACTCTAATTCTATGTAATAAGAACGTCGTAACATATTTATGAGCGGATTCTTTCGACACTTATTTTTGCACTTGACTGTAATTAGCTTACATAACTTTGTAATAATATTGGAACCGCGAAACCTGTTACGGGTTGACAAGGGATTCAATAACATTCGCGAGCAAATTATCAATAAATATTTATTAACTAAAACTATGCTAGTGTGGGCGCCAGGAAGGTTTCCGTCAGATGGAAGACTCGGCACACTTCCAAGCCGTAACCCGATGAGTACAGTCAGTACGTAGATATAGCTCAGTCGAAGTCAAAGGGCTTACAATCATTTACTGCCTCACACCGAAAAGGGCATGTCCTTAAGCTAAAACAAATACGTACCTAATCAATTTTACACATTGATTCAAAAATAAAAAGCTAACGTTCATTTGACATAGCTGTGAATTTCCTTAAAGCTAACGACTTACCCCTTTGCTTTGTTGTATCGGACCTCACAATTTACAAATAAAAATATTACTTCCACAAAACAGAAATATGTCCAAACTATATTAAATATCACAACTTAATTTCCGAATAATTTCTATGACATATGCACCTTGAGATACGTGCACACCCACCTCGGTGGCCGTTGTCTCTCACAGTCCTCGTTTATTTTTATTTTTCTTGAATTGACCGCAAATAGTTATGATAAATATTAACAAAGAGTATTCAAAACTACCTTTTAAAACCTACAAATAAACAAAGAAAAAGTTAAGTCCGCTGGGATTTGAACCACCGACCTACTGCTTGATAGTCCAATTAAAAAGCTACTGGACCAACCGAGCGCTTAGAGACCTGACGCAAATAAGTGATCAGTTGCTAAAATGTATAACATTGCACTAAACTGAACGTTAAAACAATTACTGTGGGTCTATTGTTGCTTGCAGAATTTAATAATTTTCTGGCCTAGTAACAGACATAACAAACCTACCAAATACTAATTTGGGCCTTAGTTAATTATATCCACGTTAGCAAAGAAACGGCTTAGTCCATCTTCTCGTATCATCGGAATCCCAGTGTTTTCTAAGCTTCATGTCTATAACATACGTGGTTACTGGTCACCCTAGGCATTTCTAATTACATTATAGACACTCGTGCACTCGTTCGGAATACTCCTACTTCTAGTACATTAGGAATACTGTACTCCTAGACATATTCTACGAGTATGTAATACATCTCAACATTTAGGTACAATGTTAGCAAAAAAGTATTGAATTGGTGCAAAAATGAGATCAAACAAAATAAATTAAAAAATTTGAAAAGAATAAATACTGAAGTTTACCAACGTCTGAGAGGTGGGATTGGTACCATAATTTTGCATAAAACCAGCGTGACTCAGGTGACCGTAACCATGGCAATAACAGACAGAAAAAAGTTGATTCACCCAGTCAACTCTGAAACCAAGCCGAATCCAGGTAATTTTGTACCTATAACATTAAGGGTGAAGACACATTTATCAGCATGCGTAGGTACGCATTTTGTCTACAGAAAATGTCAGTTTAGTATGGGACCGCGTCCAGCTTTCCGCACGCGTACGCATGCTTAATGCTGTTTCATACTAAACGGTCAATTTTATTAGAAAAAATGAGTACGCATGCTGATAAATGTGTCTTCACCCACCACATGTGACTACTTAAATATGGTCAGGTGCTCGCGAGCACTCTGTATGCAGGTCTGCTGACACTTGGGTGATAATCTTATAAATAAGAACCTCTTAAGCTTATCGACTTGGCCTACACTTAATTTTGTAAAGTCAGCACGGGCTGTATTCCGCATTGTTTTCGGTGACATTCATCATCATCATCAGCCTATGATAGTCCACTGCTGGATGTAGGCCTGTCCTATTAACTATGCGTAATATACGCATTAGAAGGTAAATGCCCATAATCGCCACGCAGGGCAAGCGGATTGGCGATC
>JALPQI010003354.1:0-71014 GCA_025490895.1 Thaumatotibia leucotreta
CATTCGGAGTGTCAAGGACAGGGAGATAGATAACTCGGCTGTGGTGGATGCATACGATACAGGCACATTGCATTTCCTAAACGCTTTGATAAAGCGAGGATGCTGGTACCGTAAAGATGCTACCTGCCACGGAAGATATACAGAGCGATTAAGAGTAATTTTAATCGGATGGGAGCTGAACTGAGCCAACGGCATAGAAACCGGTAATCTCCGAGCTAATAATAATGGTTTTGTGCACACAGTGATTTCGTGTGCTTACCATCTGTTACGAAGTGTTCGATGACATAAACCCGCAGTCGGACATGACATCAGTGCCGGCGCAAGACCACCCTCAACACGTTTATCTCAACGGGCTCAGCGAGCCGCTTGGTCCTCATCAGTTTATTACCCACTTTTTATATTTACCGAATATACATGAGTTTAGCCGTTTTATTATAATTTTGTGCACTTAGTTAGTACACAAAAACAGTCTATCATTCAGCATTAGGAACTTAGTTTTGAAATTATAAATATAGACATGGCAGATTAATGACTTCTCTCACAGTGCAAAGACATAATAAAAAATCAGTTAGCAAAAATGCATTCAGCTTCAACTACATAATATTATGAGATCGATATCAAGTGTTTTTCAACGTAATTATAATCTTAAAGAACAGTCGTATCGCTTTCATGATTAGATACTGCAGCTGTTGGCGGTTTCATTCAGTCAGCAGTCACATCTTCGAACTACAGATGATGATTTCACTGATGAATGATGACTAAATACTCATAAATGAACGCACCAACTGCTGCAGTATTTAATACTCGTAATGTAAGTGATATAATTGTTTTGTCGTCGTCACCGTCACAAAAATGTTGTTTTATTACAATGACTTATGCATTTATTTATCGTTTGGTTCAAAAAGAAGCGGCGAACCTGTATAATGAGCAGAAATTATTGAAATACGCCGACATTATAATTGTAAATTGTAGTAGCTCTGTATTTGATCCGGCGCATACTGTCTTAAATTATTAAATATCACTTACTATATAAATCTAAAAACAATTTCCGACGAAAAATGTCTCAAGTACAGTCACCACACGGGATTGTTGAGCCACTTGCTACTGTTCGTAACTTGGTCGAATAATACAAATCGGGTTCCGAACTCTTTTTGAGGCTGGTATCACGACTTCGGCCGTCCTCTGCTGACCAATGGGGCGGGCATTGCTACGGTTAGCCAATGACCGCCCACGTTTTTTTCAGAAGGTGGCATTACCATGGTTACTAAATAACTAAAAATGTTTAACCATTGATTGATCGCGATCCGGAAGCTGACGTTACTATAGTTACGTTATAACATATCCGCTTTAGTCCTGGAGACGTCAATCTAACTTCAGAGCCCTGATGGTAATTTCGTTCACTTTCCTTTTAACGGCTGTCACTGGCAGGTATTTTTTCAAAGTTAGAATTTCAGTCAGAAACTATCAAGTCTCTATTAAACATTTTTATGGCTACTGACAGATTATAGGATTATAGGTAGATTGTCAAAGGTTACCTACCATATTTCTACAAAGGTTACATAAGTTTTCAATTAACGTCAACTGAGCTGTGACGAATGATAATAAAGACAGCAATAGCATTTGTCTTTATCAATGAAAAAATAATTTAAAATTGCTATCGAGCAATTTTAAATTATTTAATTAATTTTTAATAAATTTTATTATGTTATCGAACATGCCTTTTTATATAAATATCTTGAATTGAAAAGATACCTGGCTTATTAATGTCAGATAAATCATGGCATCCGATTTAAAGAAAATACGAATAAATTGCTAAACTGTTTGTGACACATCTATGAAGAACTGTCGTTATCCAGTTTCTTCTAGGAACAACGACATCTAGCGTCTAATAATGGCCGATGACTAATCCTTAATTCTCGCAGACTATGACATTTTTATTATTTCAACTAGTTTTGACATACTGAAATTTTGACGCAACAAAGATTCGTATTTAACTGACATATCATCGGGGAACATCGGTCATGTCGCGATCGTGCCTACTAACGAAAAATACCGAACCCATAATATTACACGACCAAATTGCATCCATTGCTGAGTGGCTCAACATTCCCATGTGGTGACTGTACACATACAACACAAAAAACTAAATAAAATCCAACGTAAATAGTAGTATGTTAAACTTAAGACAAAATACCGATCTTCAACTCCGAAGTAAGTTGTGGTAAGTGATAACATACTACAGTATTCACCGGTATTATTAAAAATTTGTCAGCATCCATACTTATAAAATCACACCTGATTTCTGAGTGAACTCGAATAGATTGCTAACTTTGCTTAGTGGTTTTAAATCATTTTTATTTCTGAAGCGTCTTTTATTTTATCTCAGACTACATTTTATTTAACTCCAACGGCCGTTACGAAAATTAATTTTGGTCTCGCAGTTACTTTGAGTTTTTTTCCGATGTAGTGTCTTATTTTTATCAAATAAAATGTATCGTTTATCTATTTTTGTCTCACCTAGTTGTTATGTTTTGGTAAAAAATTATCGCTCTTGAAAAACCTCTGCCCCACCGCGTATAAGATCGTAACTGGCACTTACGCTGCGCGAGCGCGGGTGGCCGCCCCGTATTAACTGTCGTAAGTACACTTACTACAGTATACGACGGTGCTTTTTTAAGTTACGATAGTTTTCGGGTGTCAAAAACCTATTTGTAATAGGTTTTTCAATTTTTTTCTTCGTGGAACGGAAACATTGCTAAAAGATATACCTAATGTTTTATGAAATAAAAAGAAAAACCCAAATTTCAAGTTACGACAACTTACGTCGAAACGTTTATGAATAAGGGGGTAATATTAAGCCGTGTTTCTACTTAGTGTTCTGAGGGAGCATTCACTTGTTCGTGGGCTGACAAACGAACATTTTGCTATGCGAAATCCTGTTTTCATCTGCCCAAGAACGAACGAATTCTCTAAACACTAAGTGGAAACGCGGTTTTACATCTGAAAATCATCATCAAGTTTACATAGTTACAGTACATTTGGATCACGTCTTCGGTAATAAAAATTGCTAGGCTGGTAGAGTCAATGATGCTGAGCAAGATCCACCACTTTCTCCACCGTTTCCTAAAATGTCCCAAAATGTTTGTATGAAACGTACCTTTTTTGTTGCCGAAAATGTATAGAAATCTGGTAATAAAAAAGGAACGTTTACTACAGATGTAGTGCAAAATCCTTTCTCTTCGGCTTTTCACAGAAACATCCTAATTCATATTGCTATCACCATGAACTTCAGTATATATTGCACTGAAGCTAATTGAGACAGAGATTAATTCGGGCGTTTCCGTGAAAAGCCGAAGAGAAAGGATTTTGCATTACATCTGTACCATGATCTCTTAAATGCGATTTAGATAAGATTCTGTTTGTCAGCTATTAACAGTATGCTTAGCCAAGTTGCCAATCGCTAGCGCTTGCTAGCGCATCGTAGTTTTCCCTCTCTGTCACTCCTTCATATTAGTGCGACAAAGAGGGAAAACTACGATGCGCTAGCAGGCGCTAGCGATTGACAACTTGGCTAAGCACCCAGTTATCCTATGGAATTGACACATCACGAATATCACGATTCAGGGGCCCTACTGCAAACTACGAACGAAGTGTTGCCTCTCTGTTATACTTACGTACGAATTCACGAGCGCGAGAGAGAGGCAACTCTTCGTACGTGGTTCGCAGTAGGGCATCAGATTAGGTCCTAAACTGAATCACATTAGCAGATCGTGGTGCCCCCCTGGTCTGTCACTAATAGGCTGATGATGATGATGATATTTTATTTGGGTATAAATCACGGGACACTTTGGGGTCAAAACTCTTTTGGCCAAAATGGGTCTTTCTGACAGCATAGACTGTAGAATGTGTGGCGAAGAAGAGGAGACAATGAAACACTTGATGTGCGAATTCGAACCGGCTATCTGGAACCGAAGGAGGCCAAAACGCTCCCGCTTGGGTCCTTCTTCAAACATATTGAGTTGATAGAACAATCCCTGCCGGCCAAACAGGGGTTTGGCCTACCCCAAACAGGGGTTTGGGCAATTACACAAAAGATCCCAATGGTTCGAAGTGTACCCGTAAGGGCCCCACCAATAAGATAAGATAAGATAACCACAAATTTAACCATGCCTTCCTGCAGGTGTGCTACCGGTAACTGTATTCTTGGCTCCTGGAGATGCGACGGTGATACGGACTGTGAGGACGGTTCCGATGAAGTGGACTGTAGTAAGAATGCTTTTAACCCACTTTATTAAATTGTTGCCCTGAGCAAAAAGGTTATAACGTTGCTTATTATGAACAACGTTGTAATCCTAAATAATACGCGTCTACAATTTAAATTCTAGTGCTTCATTGTTAGAATTCTAATTATGACACAACTACCTAGTCGAAATTAAATTTGAAGATCTTGAGATGCAGCGTTGTTCATGATAAGTCGCCGACCATTTTCGAAAATGGTGTATACCTTATGCACTTGTATTGAACTTATAAGGTCAAGAGGGGCAAATGCAACTGAGAGGTAAATACAACTAATTGAAAATTCTCTTATTCTGAAGGGTTTTGTAAAAAAATCCCTACATACTAGTGTTGGTTTTCATAAATCAAACAATGTTTTATCTTCCAAAAGTTCTTATAGAAATAGATTTTAGAAGAGAAATATAATTTAGTTGCATTTTCCCCGCTTGTCGTTACCCTTTTTTGTTCGCATCAGGGAATTTGACGTTCGACTAGGGCCCAGTTAGTCACTTATTATCAATTTCATCTAGTTTTGACATAGTATTCCACAAGCTACCTTATCAATTATCATAATTTTATTCAAGCATCTATTGATGATACAACGACCAGTCTTCAACGAAGACGTAGAAGTATTCTACTCCTATCATTTTTTACAGAGAATCGCACATGCAACATCGGCTCATTCCAGTGTGAGAGTGGACAATGCGTGGACATGGAGCACCGCTGCGACCTGCAGCCCGACTGTGCGGACGGGTCCGACGAGGAGAACTGCCAGGACCCGAGTGATGCAGTAGGTGTAGTTATAGTGGACTCACACCAGTGAGAGTGGACAGGGCGTGGACATGGAGCACCGCTGCGACCTGCAGCCCGACTGTGCGGACGGGTCCGACGAGGAGAACTGCCAGGACCCGAGTGATGCAGTAGGTGTAGTTATAGTGGACTCACACCAGTGAGAGTGGACAGGGCGTGGACATGGAGCACCGCTGCGACCTGCAGCCCGACTGTGCGGACGGGTCCGACGAGGAGAACTGCCAGGACCCGAGTGATGCAGTAGGTGTAGTTATAGTGGACTCACACCAGTGAGAGTGGACAGGGCGTGGACATGGAGCACCGCTGCGACCTGCAGCCCGACTGTGCGGACGGGTCCGACGAGGAGAACTGCCAGGACCCGAGTGATGCAGTAGGTGTAGTTATAGTGGACTCACACTAGTGAGAGTGGACAATGCGTGGACATGGAGCACCGCTGCGACCTGCAGCCCGACTGTGCGGACGGGTCCGACGAGGAGAACTGCCAGGACCCGAGTGATGCAGTAGGTGTAGTTATAGTGGACTCACACTAGTGAGAGTGGACAATGCGTGGACATGGAGCACCGCTGCGACCTGCAGCCCGACTGTGCGGACGGGTCCGACGAGGAGAACTGCCAGGACCCGAGTGATGCAGTAGGTGTAGTTATAGTGGACTCACACCAGTGAGAGTGGACAGGGCGTGGACATGGAGCACCGCTGCGACCTGCAGCCCGACTGTGCGGACGGGTCCGACGAGGAGAACTGCCAGGACCCGAGTGATGCAGTAGGTGTAGTTATAGTGGACTCACACTAGTGAGAGTGGACAATGCGTGGACATGGAGCACCGCTGCGACCTGCAGCCCGACTGTGCGGACGGGTCCGACGAGGAGAACTGCCAGGACCCGAGTGATGCAGTAGGTGTAGTTATAGTGGACTCACACTAGTGAGAGTGGACAATGCGTGGACATGGAGCACCGCTGCGACCTGCAGCCCGACTGTGCGGACGGGTCCGACGAGGAGAACTGCCAGGACCCGAGTGATGCAGTAGGTGTAGTTATAGTGGACTCACACCAGTGAGAGTGGACAGGGCGTGGACATGGAGCACCGCTGCGACCTGCAGCCCGACTGTGCGGACGGGTCCGACGAGGAGAACTGCCAGGACCCGAGTGATGCAGTAGGTGTAGTTATAGTGGACTCACACCAGTGAGAGTGGACAGGGCGTGGACATGGAGCACCGCTGCGACCTGCAGCCCGACTGTGCGGACGGGTCCGACGAGGAGAACTGCCAGGACCCGAGTGATGCAGTAGGTGTAGTTATAGTGGACTCACACCAGTGAGAGTGGACAGGGCGTGGACATGGAGCACCGCTGCGACCTGCAGCCCGACTGTGCGGACGGGTCCGACGAGGAGAACTGCCAGGACCCGAGTGATGCAGTAGGTGTAGTTATAGTGGACTCACACCAGTGAGAGTGGACAGGGCGTGGACATGGAGCACCGCTGCGACCTGCAGCCCGACTGTGCGGACGGGTCCGACGAGGAGAACTGCCAGGACCCGAGTGATGCAGTAGGTGTAGTTATAGTGGACTCACACCAGTGAGAGTGGACAGTGCGTGGACATGAAGCGCTGCTGCGATGGACAGCCCGACTGTGCGGAGCTGTGCTTGAAGTGCTGTGATCTCTAGTTATTTATCCAGTCCTAGCAAACACAGCCAAATCCGCAATTAAATCTGGAATTCCACTGTAAAGTATATAGAAAGTGGAGTTACGAACACAGGAAAATAATAAGCCCCTTCAAACAGCTGAAAATGTATCTACTGGATGATTTTTGTGTCGTATAGCAAGCGTTAATTTTCACTATGGAGACAAAAAAGAAATTGCTACGATCCTGCCTCACACGACCCAAAAATCACCTTGTAAACATTTTCTCAGTTTTGTCAATACATATTTATAAATAGACAAGTTTTATTGAAGGTTTCATGGATCCCAACAAAAGGTAATGTTCATGTAACCACGAGTTGCTTTAGTTGCTTTAAGCTTTTACGTAATTGGTCAGCCATCCAACTGATCTCTTTAACACGTTCGTTACCGGTGACACAGCGTCTGTGATCAACAAAATCTGACTCCTATACCAGTGACACACATACGTGTTCAAAGTACCTTATGTGAGCTAATTCTTAGGCCACTAGCATAAATCAAGTTCTTAGGTTCTTACTCCTATGCCAGTGGCATAGAAATACGAACGTTTTTGACACAAGTGCTGTGTCGCCAGCATAGGACTACAATCCTTTCCATCACACATGCGTGACACTGGCATCAGAGTTCTATCACATAATTTCAATCAGCATCGTATTAGCACTTAGTGTGTAAATTTCACGCATAACTTTCAACCTGCTTATCCAGATTCTAGTCAACTACAGATGTAGTGAGAAATGACTTGCCTTCGGAAACGTTCGTCAACGTCATGCTGTTTCAGTCTATCTCACTGAGACTGACAGTAATAGCTGTCATGCTACTTCAGTCAGACTCGGTGACACTGCCTGAAACAGCATGTGTTTACGAACGTTTCCGAAGGCAAGTAATTTCTCACTACACCTGTAGCTTATCCACGTTAATTCCACTATAGGTGATCTCCCCCAACTGCTTAGAAGGAGAACTACCCTGCGAGTATAACAAAAGCATATGCCTCCCTCGGACCGCCTGGTTCGATGTTCATAGGGTCGCTGGATGTTGTGTCGTTTGTAGTATTTTTGGTAGAGAGTGCGTAGCCAAGTTGCCAATTGCCGACGCTTATTACGCTCAGTAGCGTATAGTATTTTTCTCTCTCTGCCAATCTTTCTTATAAATGCGACAAAGACAGTTACTTACCTTTCGCTTACAATCATAATTAGCAGTGATCGGTTTTTCGGATAAAACCCGGCGGGTCTCCTATAGTAACTTGGAAAATAAACTTTAATTATTTACACGTATTTCCATGCAATTTGTCATGTTACTTTTCAAGTGTTCATAATGTAATATAATAGTATTATTTTTTTATAGCCACACCCGTAATTTTTTATAATACGCGAAATCCCGCGAGGGTGAATCCAAAAAACCGATCACTGATGATTAGCGATGTACCAAGGAGAAGTTTCATAAGTTGCGAAACTTCTATAGAGAATGTGCTCAGCAATTTAAATTTTACAAGCAATCTTATCATGTCAAAATCGTTGTATTTACATGGCTATTAAGGTATCCTTTATGCCTTATTTACTCTACTGTGAAATACAATATTCTTCATAACACTTTTTTATAAGTTCTCATGAAAAATTCTCAATGAGAACTTACTTTTAAATTGTCATGAAAATTCCCGGAAAATTTCGAGTATATTCCCGTAATTTTGAGAATGATCTGCAACTTGCTAATCATGATTGAGCGTTAGTGATTGCCATCTTGGCTACGTACCCTGAGGGTTACAATGATCTCTTAAATGCGATTCAGTTTAGGTTTTACAATTTTTCCCAGTTATTACCTATATGGAACTGATCGCGATTCAGATTAGATCTTAAACTGAAACGTATTAATATATCGTGGTAGCCCTAACCTCTCCTCCTATCTCCTGCGGGTTTTGGGCGTGCCCGGCGAATTGTTAACCTAATGGTGAACAATCTTCTCCCTTCATATTTTAACCAAAACGTCCGAATTTATCTGTCTCAATTGACTTCAGTGAGTAGATTCTGTCGGTTATTGTGCCAGCAATATGAATTTTGACGTTTTCGTGAAAAGCCGAAGGGAAAGGATTATGCAATAGATCTGGATCTTACCTTTTCACCGGCTTTTATTTCGCCGAATATCACTTGCTAAACAACTTTTTATAAAACTAACCCAACTCAGTAAGTTTAGGTTATGATTATGATTTATGCAATACGATACAGTGGACAATGGACAAGTGATCTTTCGACGAAATATAACTAGCGATAGGTTTGATAATATTAGCAAAATTGCTATCGATTATTTAGAGAACTAGGTATTATTATTGCGGTTGTAACATCTTCGTTTCAAATATTTCACTAACACGTTGCACATGCACAATGGATTTTATATTGGTGGAGGAAATTGTATAGGTAGTGTAGCCTATTCTTATTCCTGAAAACTGACATAATAGCCAATTAAAATTTTGTCATTTTGTCACTTTCTGTCAAACGAAAATGTCAAATTATTTAGTTGATGTATAAAAGCATGATACCATGACAGTATAAGTAATTGGTAGTTATTTATGTGGCTGGTGCATGATGCCTAATTAGGCACAGTTGCGTAAATAACTATCTATGACGGTAAAAATCAAGTTGGCGGCTGAATACCAAGCTGTCGTATGCCATTTCTTTAAATTAAGAAAAACACCAATGGCATAATATATTATGAACAGGGCCCGTAATTTTCATGCCGATGACATCAATTTGACGTCACGCTCCATTTAGGATGATCCGAAATAGTTTTATTGTTAAATATTAATCATTAGTCGTCAATCATTTTAATGATGTACAAATAACTTCAAAAGTAGTCTATTTACACGTGAAATAAAGAATATCTACTTGATACGTGAAACGTAAATAAAACTATTTGATTTGTTTTTATAAATAGATTTTATTAAATGAAATTGTAACACATTTCAATAATTTCGTAAAAAACAGAATTCCTCTTTAACATACAACACTTATCAAGTAGGTATTATTAATTTCACGAGTAAATATACTACTTTTGAAGTCATTTGTACATGATTAAAATGATTGACGACTAATGATTAATAAAAATCAATACAACTATTTCGGATCACCCTAAATGGAGCGTGACGTCAAATTGATGTCATCGGCATGAAAATTACGGGCCCTGATTATGAACATTCATTAGAACATTCGAACATTCGGTTGTCGATGTTCTTATGAAAGTTTTTTAAGTGGCATCCTTCTATTTTACAGATTAATAATGCTGGAGTAGATAAATGCATTTATTCAAACGAATTATTATTATTACCGATTATTAACGAAATAAAAACGCCGAATATTCAGATTCACCCTCGCATGAATGTTGGAATATAGAAGGTGAAAAAAACGCTTATTTTTTATTTAGATAATAGTTTAGTTGTGGTACTTTTTCAGGTGTAATAACAAATTTGAGTGCCCGGGCGGTACTGACGAACATGGTTGCTCTTTCTGCGGCGCTCGCGGACTATTCGAGTGCATACAAGAACATGTAAGTATGAAACTCGAACTTAGCTTTAATCAATCAGCGGCTATGCATGTAATTAGCACATTCAAATTCACAAAATTGGGTTTTTTTGTACAGATGGTGCCTTTTTTAGGCGCTAGTGCGAGAAGTTGCTCATTTTACGTCAGGTCCAAAACTTCGGAGGACCATCTGTACTGAAAAACGTCGTACGATACACGTGCGAAAACGAAATTCGTAACTCGTGTCGATTTAAAGCACTCCCTTCAGTTGTCATCATCATCCTCATCATCAGCCTATGATAGTCCACTGCTGGACATAGGCCTCTCTTACTAACTATGCGTATAAACGCATTAGGAGGTAAATACCCATAATCGCCACACTGGGCAAGCGGATTGGCGATCGCAGTAATGTGTCCACTATGATGACGCTGCTGCCCATCATCAATCTTTTATCAAATAATGGTCAGTGACGGGTCCATATTGGCACTTATACAATTTATTCTTCGAATATTTTTACTAATACCGTTTTTTACTCATAATCATCATTACTCCGAAAATTTTTTCTCATACTTTTTTTCTTACTAAAAATTATACTTCTACCTACAATGTTCATAACGATTTTTATTTCGAAATTTTATCCTCCTAAAGTCGTCAAGTAGATTAATCTATACTCATAAAGTTATTTGAAATAAATTGTTTATTTATAAACATTTTCCCATTAGGTTCACTCTGTTGTGGTATAATTCTTTTATGAATAACATACACTATGTAGTCATAATGGGCTTTGTGCAGAAACTGTTGTGGCATACTCAACTTTAGCATATTTCTTTGTGGCAGATTTCGAGTTGTTCGAATATTATTCGAGCATAATTTCGATGCTCCTATTTATGATGAGGCATAATCTGAATGTGCATAAAAAGTATCGGCATAGTTTGTTTTAGCATAACAGAGAAGGAATAATTACAACCTCTCAATATAATCGAGGTAGTAGTAATATTCTGTACGTTACTTACTGTGTAACTGAGCTGAGTACTTTCTAGGTTGCTAAAAAAAAAAATAACCTCGAAGACTAAGGCGGGAGCTTCGCTCCCGCCTTAGTCTTCTAACCTAACCTATCCGAGTCGGATCTGCCCCGGAAGGTTTTGTTCGCTCGCTTCGCTCGCTCACTGCAGAAATTTTCACCCTCACAGCAAATTCTGCCTGACGAAAAAGGCAAGTTTCGAACATGTGGCTACATGCCCAAAAAAAAATGCAAATCTAATAACACTCGGCGTAATTAATGATATGCCAAGATAGTTTCGGACAAAATAATATTCTAAATATTGTTATTTAAGCCAAGTGATGTTTCTGTCTCATTAAGTTGATGCCAAAATAGATTATACCAAGTCTGTTATGTCCCAAGCGTTTCGGACAAAAAAAGTTTAGAGGGAACCCGTTTAGTACAGTACCTACTCTGCCACAACCTGATTTGTGCAGGTAGCTAGTTTACAGTAATAGTACGATTTATATTTAATTAAACAAAAATAATTCATACATAAAACCAGTACAGATAAAAATAAATACCTATAACATTAGAATATATAGCATAAAATAAGTATAGTGAAAAATTATATAAACATAAAAGTTAGTACTAAAAATATGTATGAAAAACAATATTATGAACATAAATAATTCTATGTGATGATAATTATGAACAAAGATTATTCTAAATACCGATCATTATGAAGTTAAATTGTATAAGAAAAATTTTCGGAGTTCCAATAATCTAAGTTGCAATTTTATAAATACTTTGGCGCACCCGTCAGTGACACTTCAATCCCTTAGTCGACTCTTACGACACCCGCAGGCCGAAGCCGTGTGGTGACGGCAATAAGAATACATTTGTCACCACCCCAACTCCTTCAGTTGTGCTTTAAGTTATTTCCACACGTTTCGAACTTCATTTTTTTCGCACTTGTATCGTAATGTACTATTCTGTCTATGGTTCTGAAATAAATAAGTAAGTAGGTATGTTTTTTCCACAGAGATGCTTGAGTATGCATCAGGTATGCGACCGCGCCAAGCATTGCAATGATGGCTCCGATGAAACGGCCGTTGCTTGCGATCTTGGTACGTAGTTTGGGTTTTAATTGCTCTTGGCCGCTTTTTAAGGTGCATTCAGACCAAACGAGCATTCACTATTCTATCCCCCACTCTACGAAATCAACGAATCACGTTTTGTGTAACGATCGAATTTCGTAGAGTGGCTTGGTCTGAATGCACCTTTAGGGTTCCTCAGAAACCCTTATAGTTTTGACATGTCCGTTTGTCAGTCTGTCTGTCCGCAGCTTACCTCATTGACTGTTTGTACCTACTAGAAATTGGCAATTTGGCAAAAGCAAATATATATAAGCCACGCTGACAAATTGGTAGAATAAATTGTTTGAAATCCTAGTGTTTGGTATCGATAGGTGCCATTTATATAGGCTTTAAGGCTTTTATAGGGTATGGTTTTCTTCTTACAATAATGTTTAAATAAATAAGTATATCTTTTAAACTCTTAATTTACAATCTTTACAGTTTATATAGGCACATAAATTAAATCTATGTAACCTAACCTATACCTAAAGTTGGCCCTTGTGGCATTTTACCGAGGATAAGTTCTTCGGTCTTTAGTTTACGTCAATAATTGTATTTCGTCTGATAGTTAACAGGACGACGAACGTGTTCCTCCCGCCGCCGTACCCCCCAGCGGAATGTACCCACGGCTACCTTTGCAAGACTGGGCAGTGCATCGAGTGGAGAGAGGTGTGCGACTACACCCCGGACTGTTTCGACGGATCCGACGAAAACGGGCAGTGTTGTAAGTCGATTCTTATGTTAATTGATTTTAGAATAACACCATCGTGGAATCTTACCAACGTGGAATCTTACCAACATGTGTGGAAAGACCAAGGCTGCTTTGATGGATGCTATGAGAATAGACAATGTTGTAAGTCGATATTAATGATCTCACTGATTCGACCATCGTGGAATCTCACCAAAGAGTGTGACAAGATTTCGGACTGGTTGACGGATCCAACGAAAACGAGCAGTGTTGTAAATTGATATAAATTTTCCTGCTGTTTTGTAAATGTATCCAGTCATTTCAGCAAAGAACCCAACGTGTGTGGCGAAATCAAGGTTGTTTCTATGGATGCGATGAGAATGGACAGTGTTATCAGTTCATATTTATGATCTCACCGATTCGACCATCGCCAAATCTCACCAAAGATCAACAAGATGTAGTTGTCTTTGACGGGTTGTGAGAAAGTTGATATTAATGTTTTGTCAGCCTCTGTAGCCTAGTTGGTAGTGACCCTGCCTACGAAGCTGGAGGTTCCGGGTTCGAATCCCGGCGAGGGCATTCTTTGTGTATTTATTTATCACAAATGTTTGTTCCTTGGTCGTGGCTGTGTATGTATCTAAGTATCTATACGTATCTATCTATTATATATATCGTCGCCTGGTACCCACATCACAAGCCTTAATTGAGCTTACCGTGGGCCTAGGTCGATTTGTGTGAGATGTCCCAAGATATTTATATTTATTTATTTATTTATTTTATTTTAATGTTCCCACTGCAAACGTATCCAACGATTTTAGCATAGTATAAGTACCATCGTGGGATATCATCAACGTGTGTCTACGAGACCAAGGCTGCTGTGATAGATGTGTGAACGCTAGAATCGGTGAATGTTATCACCGATTCTAGAGTTCTACCATCATGGAATTTCACCAACGTATGTGGCGAGACCAAGACTGCTGTAACGAATTACGACGAAAATAGGCAGTGTTGCCATAAATAAAGTCAGCCGTTCTAGCGTAGGAACATCCCGGAATTTCACGAATGTGTGTGACAATATCACGGCATCTTTGACGGATCCGACAAGACGAGCAGTATTTAATTGTAAGTTGCCATAAATATTCCCAGAGATTACAGATTGCAGCGTAGAATGATCGTGGAATCTCACCAACGCGTTTGTCGTTAGCACGGCTGCTTTGACGGATCCTAAAAGAATGGGCAGTGTTGTAAGTTGTCAATATTCCTACTAACTGTTCTGTAAATGTATTCTGTTACATTGCAGCACTTTATCCAATGGTTTTGTGCTTTTAGTTAACAGGAAGATCATGAGGAGATACATCCCTGTTGAGGTGTAACTTTTGACGCCATACAACGCTATTTGTTTCTCACAAACTAAAGTTTAATTATTTATTTATTTAATATTTATTGCACAAAATAAAAATCATACAAAAGGCGGACTTAATGCCATGAAGCATTCTCTGCCATTACTTTAGTTCTTACCAGTGGCGTATCTAGGGGGGGGGGGGGCAGAGGGGGCTCGTGCCCCGGGCGCCAAATCTGAGGGGGCGCCAAATCGGCCAAAATTTTTGATATACTTTTGTATAATTTATACCTACATAAGAAAAATGTAAATTCATAACATGCTAGACTGGTACATTTTCCCCGTCAAATTAGGAGGAGTGCCAAATTGGCAAAATATTTTGATTTTATTGTGCATAATTTACATATGAAGAAAATCTGTAATTATGCATAAATTTTAGAAAGATACATTTTTCCCGAGCGCCAAATTAGGGTGGGCGCCAAATCGGCCAACATTTTTGATTTCCTTGTGTATTATCAACACATAAAGAAAATTTTTAAGCGTAAGTAATTGAAAAAAATGCTAGATTGGTAAATTTTCCACGGGCGCAATATCAGGGAGGGCTCCAAACTAGCCAATTTTTTTTAATTCCTTATGCATAATTTAGGTGCACATAAAGAAATCAAATTAGGGTGGGCGCCAAATCGGCAAACATTTTTGATTTCCTTGTGCATAATCAACACATAAAGAAAATCTTTATGCGTAGTTTAAAAAAATGCTAGATTGGTACATTTTCCACGGGCGCAATATCAGGGGGGCTCCGAACCGGCCAATTTTTTTAATTTTCTTATGCATAATTTACACATAAAGAAATCAAATTAGGGTGGTCGCCAAATCGGCCAACATTTTTGATTTCCTTGTGCATAATCAACACATAAAAAAAATCTTCATGCGTAATTGAAGAAAATGCGAGATTTGTAAATTTTCCACGGGCGCAATATCAGGGGGGGGGGGGGGCTCCAAACCATTCCTTATGCATAATTTACACATAAAGAAATCAAAAATGTTTACTTATGCCTTAATTCACAAAATGCTAGAAAGGTCAATTTTAAAACTTTATTTCAGAAAGTCCGTACTGTATTTTTTAGGGTTCCGTAGCCAAAATGGCAAAAACGGAACCCTTACCTATAGTTTCGCCATGTCCGTCTCTCCGCAGCATAGCTCAGTGGCCGTTAATACTAGAAATGTGCAATTTTGTACAGGTACCTCTATGCCAACAAAGTGGTACAATAAGAAGTAGAAAAAAAAATCGGGTACTTCCCAAATTGGTGAATTGGTGAGTTGAAATTAGTGTGGGGTATCATTGATAGGTCTCTTAAAAAGAATAAGGGTCTTGACAGAAAGTCAATATTTTCGGAGACAATCACTCCAGAAGAAAAAAAAATTGTGTACCTCTAACTTTTGATCCGTGGATCCAAAAAATATGAAAAAAAATCATGAATCACTGTGCCTAAAAATACACAGACATTGTAGTTGAGGTACCAAACATAAAAAAGATATAGTCGAATTGAGAACCTCCTCCTTTTTTGAAGTCGGATGAAAATCAACTTTTTTTCCTGCCTAGTAGGTTGAATTTTGGAAAATATTACGGAATCCTAAAAGTGAGTCTTTCTAACTAGGAACCCTTTAAGTTCAGTTAAGGGGGGGGGGGGCGCAAATTTGGCGCCTGCCCCGGGCGCCTTTTACCCTAGCTACGCCCCTGGTTCTTACCTAAAATAAATAAGAAAATCTGTTCCAAGTAAATTCTCAAGAATGAACAAAGTTCTAGTTATTTTCTTTAGTACCAGTGACTTTGCGCCCCTGTTAGAGCTCAATTTTCAAATCCGCAACCGCTTTCTAGTCGTAATCCATTACAAAATCAATAAAGTTCCATATACAATAGAATTTGGATGTTCTATGATCAGTCCATATGAATCTGACAGCTGTTTGGACATCACGCTTACGTAGCGCTACCTGGGTGCTTAGCCAAGTTGCCAAGCGCTAGCGCTTAGTAGCGTATTGTAGTTTTCCCTCTATGTCACTCTTTCATATTAGTGCGACAAGGACAGGTAGCTGCCTTTCGTTTACGATTAACGATTAAGCGCTAGCGATTGGCAACTTGGCTAAGCACCCTGGTGGCAGAAAAAATATCGAAAACCCTCATTTGTTGATAATTGTCTCCAGTCACAGCCTGCGAGAACACAACATGCGGCGACTTCTGCCAGGCGACGCACAAGGCGCATTCTGCACGTGCAGAAGCGGTTTAGAGCTGATGCCGGATGGCCACACCTGCGTTGACATCGATGAGTGCGCGAGAGACTATTGCATGCAGACGTGCCGCAACATCCATAGCCACTATGCGTGTAATTGCTGGAAAGGATATTCGCTCAGGTACCCTGGGTCAAAATTATTTTTGTTGTCTTATTTTATGCCTCTAAAAAACGTGATACTGTTGTGATTTTTGTATGAGATAATGTTTCGTTTCTAATTTTTGATGTATGATCTACCTATCCTTAACATCTCTACTTAGTTCTCACTCATTAGTTGTGTAACTGTAATGCTGTGTAAATATATTTAAATAAATAAATAAAAATAAGAAATAAATGTATCGATTAAAATCTAGCGTGAAAATGAAATACAAGTGCATCGCCTTTTTTTAATATACTGAGTCGAAACAGCAACTAAAAGCGTGACAGAGTGGTATGAAACAAGACAACGAAAATAATTTTGACCCACCTCCTTAATACAGAGTTTGATAAAAATCTGCTTATACCTGTAACAGGAACCTGACGGCCTACCACGATGTTCTAATGCGATTCAGTTTAGGACCTAATCTGAATCGCGATGTATATATCAAATCCATAGAATAGCTGTCAAAAACTGGCAGACCGAACCTAAATCGAATCGCATTTAAGACGTCATGCGTCCCCGTCGTTGCGTCTGCAAAAACCGCTATATGGTGGATTTTAATAAATTCAATTCATATCTTTTGTGTGCAGTTACTAGGTTGCTATTTCAAAGTCATAAATCAAACACATAGCGAATTTATTCGCGCAACGACGCTGTGTCGACATGCATCTGAAATTCCCAAACATAGTTATTTATTTTAATGAAATAATGCTTATATGTATTATAAGGCAGTCGTATAAGCGAATGACAATAAATAAATATAAATAAGAAAATTAAATCGGAAATTTTGGAAAATCTCATGAGATTGCACTGGTTGCAGTTACATAAATTAACAAAATTTTATTTTTAGAGTGCTTTGAGGTAAAATAAACCGATTTAGAGGCTATGCGTTAAAATAAAAATAAATAAAATAAATAAATATTTTTTGGACATCTCTACACAAATCGACCTAGTCCCACGGTAAGCTCAATTAAGGCTTGTGATGTGGGTACCAGGCGACGATATATATAATAGATATATACATATAGACACTTAAATACATAGACAACCATGACCAAGGAACAAATATTTGTGATAAATAAATACACAAATAATGCCCTCGCCGGGATTCGAACCCGGAACCTCCAGCTTCGTAGGCAGGGTCACTACCAACTAAGCTACGGAGGCTGAGGCGTTATTTTATTAAATTTCAAAATATCGTAAAATAAAAGTTAAACCTACTGTGGGTTATCTACTGTATATTGTTGTATACTGATGGCCTCCATTACCTCCGTACCTCGGTCAGTAGTGACCCTGCCTACTAAGCTAGAGGTTCCGGGTTCGAATCCCGGTGAGGGCATTTGTTTTCTATGTAAATATTTAAATAATTCAACGCTTATCATGAAAAACGCTGCAATACAAAATTATACCAGTTTCAAATTTGAATTCTAGTGCTTCATTATTAAAGTGCGGGTAAACTAAAAGAACATTCGCTGTTCTAACTTCTAACCTCCCACTCTACGAAATTCGATCGGTACACAAAACGTGATTGGTTGATTTCGTAGAACGGGCGCTAGAACAGCGAATGCTCTTTTGGTTTACGCACCTTTAGAATTTAAATTACGACACTGTAGCATCTTGAAATGCAGCGTTATTCATGATAAGCGTCGTTATTTCTATGTAGGTATCTATTTATACCCACAAGACAAGCCTTAATTGAGTGTGGGACTACTAGGCTTATGATGGTCGCGTGTTTAATCGTTAGTCGTCGTTGCCGTCACGTTCTAAAAGGACGCAAGTGCGAATGTGACGTGTAGCACGATAAACCACCGCCTGACCATAGGTAGTATTATCAAACCGCGATCAGAAGTAAATTTGATAATACTGTTGACACAACCTTTACCAAGATAAAATATTTTAAAATAAAAATTAAACCGCCTTCAAAAATTCGCCCGAACTAAAAAGTAAAAAATAACTTTAGTTCCTACCTCTTAGGATTTCCTACCCAAACCTTTAAACCTTTTACCCTATTCATTGAAATAAAATAGTATGGCTAGGTATCCTACAGATTTCTTAGAAGTCAGTGCCAAGCCAAATACGCTCATAGGTATATATTAGATAGAGCTTTGTATCTTACTGTCAATCCGATTATGCTTTTATCAACAGAATGGTCTTGCCTCAGTCATTTTGATGAAAGCATAACCGCAGTGACAGTAAGTTACAAAGCTCTACCAAATACATATACTCGCGAAGTGAACATATTTTTCTTGGCACCGACTTCTAAGAAATCTGTAGGATACCTAGCCATACTATTTTATTTCAATGAATAGGGTAAAAGGTTTAAAGGTTTGGGTAGGAAATCCTAAGAGGTAGGAACTAAAGTTATTTTTTTACTTTTTAGTTCGGGCGAATTTTTGAAGGCGGTTTAATTTTTATTTTAAAATATTTTATTTTTTGCTTTTTAGTAGTTTAATTTATATAAAATCGTTATTTAGTATGCTCTAACTACTTGTAATTAGAATGTACAGCACTGTAGTAGGCCAGAAAACCTGAACTGGCTAACTTGCCTACCTATAGGAATATACAACCAACTGTCTGTGCGATATTCAAAGAATTATCCCATTATCAAGGAGTTATACATTGTATCATCAGCAGGTATGAGTCATTTCAAAGATTATAGGCCTTAGCATGCTTATTATTATTTAAAGAATCACTAACCGCTAACCAACATGTCATAACTACTAAGCAAACACTTGAATAGATCTCGAAAATGAATTACAGTTGTTAAATTCAAAGAATTATCCTCCAACTCCTAATCGTTAAGGAGCTTTCATCATCAGCTCACCAACATGAGACTATGACCACCTAAAGGCAAATACTCGAATAGCTTCCAAAATACATGAAATATGATATATTTAAAGAATTATCCCCCAACTCCTAATCTCTAAAGAGTTGTACCTTCCATCATCAGCTCATCAACATGAAAGGATGACCACCTAAAGGCAAATACTCAAATAGCTTCCAAAATACAAGAAATATGTTATATTTAAAGAATTATACCCCAACTCCTAATTGCTAAGGAGTTGTACCTTCCATCATCAGATCACCAACTTAAGACGTTCATGACTAGACGCAAATACTTCATTAGTCTTCGAAAATAAATGAAAAATGTCATGTGTGCCTACAACATTTGAAGAGTTCCCTCGATTTCTCCAGGATCCCATCATCAGATCGGGATTTGGTGACAATGGGACCAACTAGAAGGTATACCCTTTCAAACAAAAAAAGAATTTTTCAAATCGGTCCACGCGTCTTCGAGTAATCGGGGAACATACATAAAAAAAAAAAAAGATTTCGACGAATTGTTAACCTCCTCCTTTTTGAAGTCGGTTAAAAAGAGTTGTTTATAGATGTAGTATTTGATTAATTAATCTATTGTCTTTAGTCTCTGGACTTAAACTATGAATTTATTAATATAATTATGAATATATCCTAGATTGACTTATACGCTGTTGTGTTAACAGTACTTACTTTTGATCACGTTTTGATAATGAAAATGAAAAAAAAAATGAAAAATATTTATTGAAACAATTTTAAACTTACAATTATCCACGACCCTGTGTCTTGTGCTGGGAAACCCTGTGTTACAAGAATATAATGGAGCATTCCATGAAAACATCTACTTTTTGTCGCTTACGACTCACTATGGTAGCTACCCTAATAAAATATGCTAGCTGTTAGGAAACGCTGTCAATCTTAAAGCCTTGATATGTTATTATTATGCCGTAACTCAGCTTACTAATTTAATTTTTCAAAAGTATTGAAAAGACAGTGTCGCTTACGACATGTTTTCATGGAATGCTCCAATACGCCACTAGGTTGATTTGTGTACTATTATGTCATGATATTCATTATGCACGATTTACATTCCAGAGTAGGCCGCGAAGGGTGCAAAGCTGATGTGCCAGACAAACCGTTTTTACTGTACGCATTCGGATCCGCTGTGGGGGCAGATCCGGAGCGCGGGAGGGGCACATTTCTATTCGAGGACGAATCTCTTGGAGAAATTGCCGATGTTGACTACATCGATGCGTGAGTGTACATTTGCTATCACCCTCTTCTTGTCACTATTTACTGTAGCTACGTTATCCTAGGTCACTCTTAACGTCAGACAAACCACTTGTACATGTAAATTCACCAATGGTGTCGAATGGAATTAATAAAATTAAAGACATCTATCTAATCATTGTGTGTATGCGGCCCTACTATACCAACGTGTATCTATTTGTTTTTTTGACATCCATAATGTCATAAATACTTTCTGCGACTTAGTCGATCCATTCGTAGTTATTACCAGCTTTGGTGAATTTACCTATAGGTAGGTACTGTACGCATTCGGATCCGCCGTGGGGGCAGATCCGGAGCGTGGGAGGGGCACATTTCTATTCGAGGACGAATCTCTTGGTGAAATTGCCGATGTTGACTACATCGATGCGTGAGTTTACATTTGTTATCGCCCTCTTCTTGTCACTATTTACTGTAGCTACGTTATCCTAGGTCACTCTTAACGTCAGACAAACCACTTGTACATGTAAATTCACCAATGGTGGCACGAATGGAATGAATAAAATTAAAGACATCTATCTAACCATTGTGTGTATGCGGCCCTACTATACCAACGTGTATCTACTTGTCTTTTTGACATCCATAATGTCCATAAATACTTTCTGCGACTTAGTCGATCCATTCGTAGTTCTTACCAGCTTTGGTGAATTTACCTATAATAGGTAGGTAAGTACTGTACGCATCCGGATCCGCGGTGGGGCAGATCCTTAGCGTGGGAGGGGCACATTTCTATTCGAGGACGAATCTCTTGGAGAAATTGCCGATGTAGAGTGTCATACTTCCTGGCGGTGACATGGTGTCGTACAGTATTCAAACTAACATCAAAAAAATGTACATGAAATGTACGAAATTGTACTCTAATTAAAAAAATTGTACTACACGTACGAGACGAGAAAACGGTGTTAATCCGTCACCGCTAGGAAGCATACTTCCTGGCGGGGGCTATTTATTTTGTTATGTTGCGGCCGAGTTTTCAATGGGCATGTCAATCAGAAAATATGTACGAAAAATGTACGTTCTGGTATTGCTGAATATCTCCGTAGAAATAGTTTCTCGTTTCTAATATAACGAATCATACTCCTATTCCCTATATCATTACGCGCAGAAATTATTTACAATAATGATTAATAGGGAAACAGTAGGGAATGTAATAATACTTACGTACACGCATAAATATGTACGACGACGATTACATGCCACTTATTGATAAGTTGTATGTGAATTGTGTACCCTATTTTTGACTTGTAAAATTGTAATTATATTTTACTAATAAATAAGTATGAGTATGAGTATGATGTATATAATTGATCAAACACGTTAAATAAATCAAGTTCCATTGAAATGTTTTTAGTACCAAATTAAAGCACCTATGAGATAGATATACCCAAAAATGCTTTAGAACCAGAACGTACATTTTTCGTACATATTTTCTGATTGACATGCCCATTGAAAATTTGGCCGCAACATAACAAAATAAATAGCCCCCGCCAGGAAGTATGCTTCCTAGCGGTGACGGATTAACACCGTTTTCTCGTCTCGTACGTGTAGTACAATTTTTTTTAATTAGAGTACAATTTCATGTACATTTTTTTGATGTTAGTTTGAATACTGTACGACACCATGTCACCGCCAGGAAGTATGACACGATGTAGACTACATGAACTACATCGATGCGTGTGAGTTTACATTTTTCATCGCCTTTTTCATCACACTTGCTGTCTAAGCGCGCCATTGCTTGCATGCGTACCGGGAGTGATAGAAAAGTGAAATTTCCTAGGGAGTAATAGAAATGTCAGTATGACATTTAGTAATATTTTGTCATAAAACTATTTTTTTTGTCGGCAAGTGTGATGGAAAAACATTTTATGCATCACGGTCGGTAACCGAAATACTAACTCGAGTCATTAATAGTACATTGTGCATCAAGGGAGGTAAGTACGGAATTACTAACGAGAGTGTTAGAAGCCCGACGCCGTTAGGCGGAGGGCTTTTATGACTCGAGTTAGTATTCCGCTTACCGACCGTGATGCATACAATGTTTTTCATCACACTTGCCAACCAAAAAATAAGTTATAGACAAAATATTATTAAATGACGTACTGACATTTCTATTACTCCCTAGGGAATTTCACTTTTCTATTACTCCCGCTACGCGCGCAAGCAATGGCGCGCTTAGACAGCAAGTGTGATGAAAAAGAACTCTATAACACTCTCGTTAGTAATTCCGTACTTACCTCCCTTGATGCACAATGTACTATTTCTTGTCACTTTACTATGTCTACACAGGTTTGCACAGGTAAATTCACCATTGCTGGCACGAATGAAATTAATGACATATATCATGCGGCCCTACTATCGCTACCTGTATCTACTGTCATTTTGACATCCACTCATAAATTATATCTGCCACTTACTCGATCCATTCGTACCGCGTATGCTTAGATTGCTTAGCACATGTTTGGTATGTCAGTATGTCGCCGCGAGATAGATTTTCCATCTTTTACTAACTATATGAATAAAAGAGGGATGGATAGTCTTATCTCGCGGCGACATTTTGATTTTGATTGTATTGACATTTTACCATATTAATTTTAAATATTTTAATTTAATGACGATCCTTATTGGGAGATAAATTTGTAACTTGAGTTTTTATTTATTTGTGTACCTTTTGACTATGACGATTCTTTATGGGAGACATAAATTGTAATTTAGATTGTAAATTGTTGTTTTTTGTTATTAATAATATTAATA
Organism: Thaumatotibia leucotreta; assembly: GCA_025490895.1. Lineage (NCBI taxonomy): Eukaryota > Metazoa > Arthropoda > Insecta > Lepidoptera > Tortricidae > Thaumatotibia > Thaumatotibia leucotreta. The sequence continues at coordinate 23,690 of JALPQI010003354.1, forward strand.
GTATTTTTTAAATTTAACCTATAATTATCTTTTATGAAATAAATAAATCTAATCTAATCTAATCTAATCATTTGTCGCACTAATCCTGTGCTAAGCCTACAGCTTTGGTGAATTTGCCTGTACTGTACGCATCCGGATATACAGGCAAATACACCAAAGCTGGCACGAATGGAATGAATGAAATGAATGACATCTATCATTGTGTGTATGTGGCCGTGCTATACCACCATGTATCTACTGTCATTTTGACATCCACACATAGATACATTCTATCACTTACTCGATCCGTTCGTCCATTTATTTTCAGAAAACAAACGTTTTATTTGACGTCACCGGCAACAGGACAATTGATAGAAGTCAATCGAAACAGCACGAGTCACAATGCTCTTTCAAACATCGGAAGACCTACTAAGGTATGAGTAGATTACATGCCAAGGCCATTTAGGTGGGAAATTTCTTCTCGGATGACGTTACCTATATGTGATCCGAAGCTTTCCCATTTAACGGCCGAGGTGTGTATATTATTTTTCTACTCAACGGAGCTGGTAGGCGGCAACTAAGTTTAGCCCAGCGGCCGGCAAAGTGCTGTTTGCCGGCTGGAGGGCAGAAATAATTATATACTTCATCTATATAAATAATATAAGTTGGTGTAAGGCCTGAGTGGATCGCATTTGTACTTTACGCACGGGCATGTAAGTCAGGTATTGCTCTGTGAGCCGTGACTTAGGTATATACAGGGTGTAAATATACGACATAATAAGTACATTCAAATAACTTTTACTTAAAATTAGAGCTAAAAAAATATCCATACAAAATAATTCGGCGCGCAATGTAGAGCAACATACGCGAGTCAAACACTCGTTGACAGCTAATTACAAAAGCAGATGATGAGATGACATAACTAGACCCCGGATTGTTGTGGCGGTGACGTCACAATAGGGTGGTTTGGGGAGTAAATGGAATGGTAGAACAAAATGATACGTAAATTATAAGATAAGATAAAAATATATATTATTTTACTAGAGAAAAACATAATTTCATTTACTATATGTAATCGAATGAATTTTAATAAAATCACAATTTTTTTTTTCCAGTGAATTTATAAATTTTTTTTTAATATTAATTTTACTAGTTTTCGACAAAAAAACTGACCGGTCAAATAATCAATTCGTTCCACTGCTCCATTGAGAAAATGTGGGGGTATGTATGCTACATAAATATTAGAATAAACTTTATATGCATAATCAATGTATGCAAACAATACAGAGCTATATAAAGTTTGACCTTAAATTTAAACTGTTTGCTTTATTTGCAACTGCATGTCACATAATATGTAATTTTTTATACTATCTTATCTTATAATTTACGTATCATTTTGTTCTACCGTTCCATTTACTCCCCAAATCACCCTATTGTGACGTCACTGCCACAACAATCCGGGGTCTAGACATAACTGCCATATCAACAATAACGGTGTACTGCCATTTGGCAAATTATGTTTCCCAAATATGACTTCCCAAATAACTTATCGCAATAGTCTCATTTCCCAAACAAATCTTTAGCAAAGTTACATTTCTCATTTTATTCATTTGGTCAAATTATTATTTTGCAAAGTTTCACTTCGTCAAGATTTTATTAAGCAAATGCTTATTAAGCAAATGTTTTATTTTGTCATAAGTTAAAATCCAAAAAAAAATTCCCAAATTTGATACTTCGCAAGTTCTACTTTTAGCAAAAGCCTGGCAAATTATAGGTAATATTATTTTAAAGTTCGTAGGTCTATACAGGAATTTCGTACTTTTTTGCACAACCCTTAACTTGAACTTGCCTGGAACAAAAAACGATAATGAATGAAGTGAGAAAATAAAATCCATCATTAAGATCACTATTCATATTTTTTATTGGTAGGTACTAAGAAGGCACACATAGCCATGGATAAAAAAACTATATTTTTATTTTCATTTTCATAAAAAAACTGTCCCAGAGCCACCGTTAGGTACGACGACGAGCGAAGCGAGGAGGAGTGTTAGGTGAAACTGCGACCATACAGCGCACGAGCCGAGCGAGCGAAGCGAGCGTGCCGCGGCAGCGGCCGGCGAGTGCCAGAACCGACTGTTTTGTTATTCCCTCGGCATTGCGTTCCCTCATCAGTTTCATCTAAATTACTGTTTAGAACCCAACTTTTAATTGTTTATCAACATAATATAAAACCCCGTGTGAGCTTTTATTAAAAAAAAACATAAACATACCTATATAAAATTCGTTGCGATGTAATATTGTATATGCGGTATAAATCTTATGCCATACAATATTTTGGGATTGGTATGTTACGCTAAACGATGCATTTGCCAAAAAATATTTTGGGAAAATAAAAACGACCAAGTAATTCTTTGCTAAACAATCGCTTGCCAACAAAAAGGCTTGCTAACTGTAAAATTGCGATAAGTAGTTTTGACAATTGAATTTTTGCCAAATGAAAATTTGGGAAAAATAGTTTGCGATGTGATATTTTGGGAAAAATTATTTGCCAAACATTAGTAAACCAACAATAACAAATGTTTGTACCTACATTGCTGCTCAGATAATCTTAAAAAAATTCTGTAGGGTCATAAATAAGAGTAACTTAAAAAAAAACCTTGTAATCCATGATTACACTTATGAATCCCATGCTTGGTTTAATTGATCGCCCGTATTAGATTTACACACTGTATATCGGTCTTCGGCGTCGAACCAGCAGTGCCAATATACCAGTCAGTGACGTCCAAAATATAATTTTCAGGCATACGACCCGCCTGATATAATAAGCTATTACCGTAGCCCATCAAATATGTAGGCTTAGGGTCTCACCAAACCAATCGACGCGGAGTCGGCTTTCGCCGAGTGTTTTGCACCACACTATTCGCATTTAGCCGATCGACCGTCTCCGCGGTTGAACACCTGCGTTAAGCAGTCTCATCCTCCTTGCGGCCGTAGAAACGCTCGATCGCCTGCGGTAGCAGTTGTAAAGCGGCGGTCGGCTCTCCCGTGCTCCGTCCTGCCGTCGAGACGTCAGGCAGCACGCGTACAGCCGCCGAGTCCGACGAACAGATAGATAGGACAGCGGGTGATCGGCAATCGTAAATCTCATTTTTGGAGACTAGTTGTTAGAAACTAGTTTGAAATTGAACAGACGTGTATGATTACGACAGTATTACTTCGTGTTGTCAGATCTATTGCAGATTTTAATGTGGGTAATAATTCAAATGAATAAATACAAACGCATCAGTAGCTACTTCGGCCGTCATCGGCTCTTTTCGGCCGTCGTCAGCTATGTTCGGCCGTCGAAGACGCTGAACGGCTTCCGCCAGCTCTGACCGGTGCTTATCGCAGGTGCTCGGCCGTGATCGGAGCCGTTCAACTCTTTCCGGCACCGAACGGCGGTATTAGGAGATTTAGGAATGCGAACGTGTGCGTTAGGCTGCAAACGGGGTCGTACGAATGCGAACAGCTTTACGGCAAAACGCCGTTTTCCCGTCGAAAGACGTCGTTTCGCGTGAGCCGAGCCGATTTACGATGTCCTCGCTCTTATTGCGTTGACATAAAGCTTTTTCCGTACGCGATTAGCCGAAACGGCGTCGACTAGTTTGGTGAGACCCTTATGATGGTACCTCGTCTTATCGTTTATCGGCGTTGCCAAGCGTAACAAGTATGCAAGTGAGAAAGTGAAGTGTAGCACGATAAATGGATAAACGGGACCATCATAACTATCAACGTTATCAACGTGCACTTTCCGTGGCAATGCGTATGGTTGACAGAAAAAGTAACAATTATGACAATTCTACTTTGTTTTACTACTTGAAAATAAAATAGTACTAGTCACCTTAGGATACACACAAAATTTATCCTATTAAAAAAAAATTATTAAATTAATTTATGTCACATAATATACTTTTTCTAATTAGTGCGGAAAAATAAAAGTTCGCGTGCGTAAATTTCTCCTTTTAAGGCACTTGTTATGAAAAAAGTCGTTCGATGCACGTGTAAAAACTTATTTTAACTCGGGTTATTGTCGCGCTCGTTTCACTCGGGCTCCAACTTTCACACTTACCGAAAAAAAAATTTTTGGCACTTGCATCGAAATGTACTATTAAATGACATTTTGTGAAGTCCGTATTTTAATCAAAGTGAATATTGAAATACCTATCTATTTCAAGTGGAGTAAGATCAGAGTCATGTAATGGATTTTACAATTTGAACTGAACGCTTGACTGCCCAATCTGAAGAATATTTATTTTTACCATACTTTGCCACCAATACGGCACGTTGATAACGATCACTAATCATAACATAAGCCACCTGATTATGTTTATTTAATTGTCATCATTCTTCAGATGCGCGTGGACTGGGTGACAGGGAACGTATACTTTGTGGATAATTCCACGGAGCCCAGCATTAAAGTGTGCAATTTCGAGAAGAAAAGATGTGCTAAAGTGAAAGATCTGCCTACTAATGGAACGGTAAGGACCATTTTCAGTTTTTAACTACGAGTATTAATATATTTTTATTTTTGTTCGGTTACTTTTGTAGGGTTCCACCGCCAAACGGCAAAAAATGGAACCCTCATAGATTCGTCGTCTGTCTGTCTGTCCGTCCTATGACACAGCCACTTTTTTCAGAACTATGAAACTTGATAAAGAGACGTTATTCTGTAAACCGAATTAACATTTTTACACAAAAGTAGAAACAAAAAACAATAAATTTTGGGGTTTCCACGTATGTACCTAAGAACTGTTTTTTTTTTAACCCATATGTGTGGGGCTCAAAATATTATAGGTATATATATACTATACTACTAAAAAAAATATAAAAGAAGGACCTAATGTCGCAACAACTTATTAAAAAAAATCGCAAAAAAAAAAGGTCAAAATGTAAATCAAAATTTACCTCCACAGATCACCTCCCTCGTGGTATCCTCATTGGAACACCGAATCTGCTACTCCCTCGTTTACTATCCCAAGAACGCGACTGACGTTACATGCGTGCAACTTGACGGGCAAAACCCACAGTTCTTTAATATCTCTGACACGATTACTGCACTCGGTAATGATGGACCTAGGATTATCATGGGTGGCAGTGGGGGGCTGTGGCTTATTGACAGTGGAACCCTTGTTAGGTAAGTACTTGCAAAATAGTGGTTATACAGGGTGGGAATGTGTATACCGGCAGTCTTTACCAATGCAATTTTGGTGACAAAAGAAGTATAAAAATATGTCATTTTCGAACAGAAGTGCGAGAAGTGGGTCATTTTACGTCAGGTCCAAAACTTCGGAGGGCTATCTGTACTAAAAAACGTCGTACAGTCAACAACACACCTGTGGACACAGGCAAAATGCCAAAAAGATGTAAACAGAACTTTATTGCCTGGACATAAAGGTGTGTATACATATTTCGGGCACTTTGTCTGTATCCACAGCTGTGTTGTCGATTGTACAAAATAGTAAATTTCGATACAAGAGCAAAAAAAAATTTTTTCGGCCAGGGTGAAAGTTGGACCCCGAGTGAAACGAGGGCGACAATCACCCGAGTTAAAAATAAGTTTTTACACGTGTATTGAACGACTTTTTTCATAACAAGTGCCTTAAAAAGAGAAATTTACGCACGCGAAACGTGCGCAAAGCTTACTTTTCGGCACTAGTTAGGAAAAGGAAATTCGTAGCTCGTGTCGATTTAAAATACTCCCTTCGGCCGTGTTTTAAAACATAGCCACTCGTTCGTATTTCCTGTTTTTCGCACTTGTGTCGTAATGTACTATTTTAACCGACTTCAAGACAAACCGTGATGATGAGACCTTGGAGAAATCGGTTGATGTCGGTTTTTTTTTTAATTTTTTATTTGTGTATTATTTTTATAGCCAACTAGCTTTTGCCCGCGGCTTCGCACGCGTAGATTTTGGACTTCTATGAAAAAAAAATGTAAAAACCTAACCTGAACCTCCTTTGATAGTCGTTCGTTTCTATGTGGGGTCGCAGTTCTAACCTAACCCAAAACCTACTTTGATAGCCATTCGTTTCTGTGTGAGATCGCAGTTCTTACCTTTCCTAAACCGAAGTAGAATCTTACCTTATTACATTCTGTCTGAAGTCTGTTTCATTGAACAGCATATTAGTATGACATAATTAAATACTTAATTGAAAATAAACTACACGAAATAAAATTAGCAACGCAGGCATCGTCATTTCCTGGGTGAATATCTAAGCGTTTGAACCGCCTAATTTTGGTAGCATCATTTTTGTGCTACTTTGTCATTTTAAGGAGGCACGATATCTTATACAAATGGCGAAGTATAACATTGAGACGTTTAGAAATTTCGGCAAAAATGATGCCACTAAAATTAGGCGGTTGAAATTCTCAGATATTCACCCTCCTACAAAACAATAATGTAATCCGCCACAGGCTTCGTCCTTTTCTCTTATGGTAGAATAGTCAAGCCAAAACATTTAACCGGTAATGAGTCCAGTCAATCAGGACTCCCACCACAGTGACTCGATAAACCAGAGAAACGATATCCATGATTTTTTTTTTACTGTTTAACCATTTCACCCCTTTCAGAGGTTGAATTCTCAGAAACCTAAAACACATCTTTATATTTTTATGTTTACTTTATATTTTAATACTCCTGTAAAGTTTTGGATAAAATGGTTTAAATGATCAATCAAGTTTTCCCATTAGTACGGTCAAATCGTACATAATTTTACCCTTAACTCGCAAATCAAGTACCTAGTATCGCTGCATTTTTGGTATGTTGTTTAGACACCATAGGACAGTATAAAACCATATTTTGCAAGCAAAAAAAAGTTGTGCTAGCTGGGTAGTACGTGAAAAACTGCGAAATTTACGGCCATTTTTTAGTTTCTGATTTTTATTTAAAAAACCTTACGTTTTTTGATACCATATGTAAATAAACGTTTAAAGACTAATAAATTTCCAACAAGTTGAGCTAACATGCATTATCGTAGGTCTTATAGTTTCAGAGATTCGAGACTTCAAAAAGTACCCCTTTTTGTAAACTAGATAAAATTTTGTGTTTTGCTAACGTTTTCGACTTAATATAGCCTCACCTAATTATGCTACAAAAAACATGCAATAATGACCGTATAGCGCACTTAATATTCTTTAATTTAAGGGTAAAATTAGGTCAGTGAACTTTGTAGTTGAAAGTATAAACCCGAAATTCCAAAGGCAGGAGGCCCGCTATCTAAGTTTTTCATACAAATCGCAAGTCGAGTTGCAAAGCTGCAATTTTGGTATATTACAAAAGCCTTATAGATATATACGAAAATGCATATTAAAAGAAAAACAAAAAAATAATTTGGGCATAGGACGTAAAAAACGGAAAAAAAATCGCACTATTTTTAGTTTTTGACGTTTAACTAAAAATCTATTATCTTTTTGATACTGATTGCTATAAAACTAAGAAAGATCATTAAATTTGAAAGAATTTGAGCTACGTTGCATCACCGTAAGTTATATATATTTTGAGATACGACATTTCATAAAGTGCCCTTTTATCAAAACATAAACAAATTTTAGGTTACATTAAAGCTATTCACTAAATATTGGCAAAACGTTCGCGCTAAGAAAAAAAAGTAATTGTAGATAATAACTACATTAAATTTGGAACAAATTGAGCGTATAACAATTACTGTAAGTCTTATAGTTGGGGGTACACTAGGCTTCAAAACATGCATTTATGTTCTTAACTTAATGAAAGGCACATTTTGAAATGTCGTATCTCTAAATCTATATAGTTTAGGGTAATGCAAGGTAGCTCAAATCCTTTCAAATTTAATATTCTTTCATAGTTTTATAGCAATTAGTATCAAAAAGTTATAGTTTTTTAGGTAAACGTCAAAAACTAAAACAGTCCGATTTTTTTTCAGTATTTTACGTCCTATACCTAAATCCTTTTTTTCTTCTTCTTGTAATATGCATTTTCATACATCCCTATAGGGCCTATATAATATACAAAAATTGCAGCTTTGCAACACGACTTGCCATTTGCATGAAAAACTTAGATAGCGGACCTCCTGCTTTTTGAATTTCGCGTTTTTAGTTTCAATTACAAAGTTTACTGACCTGATTTTACCCTTAAATGAAAGAATATTAATTGCGTTATAAGATAATTATTTCATGTTTTTCGTAGCATAATTAGGTAGGGCGATATTAAACCAATAAACGTTAGCAAAACTCAACATTTTATCTAGTTTACAAAACAGGGTACTATTTGAAGTCTCGAATCTCTGAAACTATAAGACCTACGGTAATGCATGTTATCTCATCTTGTTACAAATTCATTCATCTTTAAACGTTACCTGATACATATTGTCAAAAAACGTAAGGCTTTTTTTATAAAAATCAGCAACTAAAAATAGACAGTAAATTTCACAGTTTTTCACGTATAACGCAGCTAGCACAACTTTTTTTTGCTTGCAAAATGTGGTTTTATACTGCCCTACGGTGTCTAAATAACATACCAAAAATGCAGCTTTACTACATGTTTTGCGAGTTTAATGTACGATTTGACCGTACTATACATACAAACTCTGGACCCCCATCATTGCACTCCATAGGGTGTGGATTTTGATTTAAATTTTTTTAAACCACCCCTACACCCTTAAAGGAACCTATGTGCTAAATTTGGAATCTCTAGAACCAGAAGTAAACGTAAATAATTAACCTTTGTTTGTTTTTCGAAAATTTTAAATAAAGATTAATTATTTATGTTCTCATTTAATTACAGAATACTCCTGTCAAATTTCGGATAAAATAGTCCAACTGATCTTGTTTCACCATACAAACTTAGGAGCCCCATTTCAACTCTATAGGAGGTGAATTATGAAAAATCCTGGAATTACTTTTCTTAGATTTTTATTCTAAATTAGTTGACGCAATATGCAATTTCTTAATCTAAAACTAAACTTTTTTCATACAAACGTTCAACCCCATTTTTAAATAAAGATTAATCATTTATGTTCTCATTTAGTTTACAGAATACTCCTGTCAAATTTCGGATAAAATAGTCCAACTAATCTTGTTTCACCATACAAACTTTGGAGCCCCATTTCAACTCTATAGGAGGTGAATTTTGAAAAATCCTGGAATTACTTTTCTTAGATTTTTATTCTAAATTAGTTGACGCAATATGCAATTTCTTAATCTAAAACTAAACTTTTTTCATACAAACGTTCAACCCCATTTTTACCCCCTTAGGAGTATTTTTTTTATACAAGTACTCGAGGTAAAATACTCGTACTATACATATAACATGGTAGAGGTATGTAGATAAGTACTTACTTCTTCATTGGCAACAACACTTCTATGACGTTTTGAATTAAATAGCCCAACGAATCTGGTTCCTCCTTACAAACTTTAACCTTCCATTTAACCCACATCCATAAACATCAATTTTGGGAATGAATTTTCAAAAAACCTGAAACACGTGTTTACTTATTTATTGTTAAAAACATTCATGTGAAGTTTCGAATAAAATAGCCCAACTAATCTTATTTCCCCGTACAAACTTTAACCCCCATAGGGAATGAATTTTCAAAAACCTGAAACACGTGGTTACTTAAATATTTATTGTTAAAACCATTCGTGTGAAGTTTCGAATAAAATAGCCCAGCTAATCTTATTTCCCCATACAAACTTTAACCCTCCATTTAACCCCTTTAAGAGAGGAATTTTCAAAAATCCGTTCTTAGTGCGCCTCTAGACATTATAAAGAATCTAAATGCCAAGTTTGAACTCTCTAGGACCAGCGGTTTGGGCTGTGCGTTGATTTAAGTCAGTCAGTCAGTCAGTCAGTCAGGACATTGCCGTTTATATATATAGATAATAGCTCATAGCTTACTCGCGGCGGGACTTAGTGCCTAATGTTAGGTAAAATTGTCCTTTCAGGCGCAGAAACTACACCCATTGGCCACACTCCGTCCGAAGCATTTCCGCATCCGAAAGCATTTATGTCCTAGGTGGAAAAAGGCTTTTTGAATGCATCTTCCATAAGCCATTAATGTGTAAACGCTATGGGTTCTTCCTGCCTGATATACAAGCTGCGGTGGTCTGGCATCCGGCAGTCCAGACAAAAGGAGAAAACTTATGCGCAAATTTTGTGTGTGACAATGTTTGCGTGATAGGCAAACTTGGGCCTAAGTGTATTTGCGAGGATGGGAGTGTGTCAAAGGATGGCAAATGCGCTTTGCTGGGCAAGAGTTTGGTGAGTTTTTTGCTGAATATTTTCGTTATACATTGCCTACGATTGACTATTCTGGACCTTTTTTAATCCGTTCTGCATATTCGCATAAAATTATCCCTGCAGGTGCTATCCCCTCGTATGTGGTCTGTCAAAAATGTACTAGGTACTGCAAAATAAACCCTGAAAAGAAAATTTTAATTTCCAATTACATTGGTGCCGTCGTTTTGGGTTGTCTCCACAGTTGAGGCGTGAAAATTGTGCTCGTTTCTTGAGTTTTGAAGAACGATAAATACTTAAAGGATAGGTGTACGATTAACTAAATACATCTTGTAAAAATAATTCCGCATCATTTGGCAATTTTAATCAAAAAATTGTTCCTAAGATATCTTAGAAGGATATATTCCAGCAGAATTCGAGAAGCGCGCATTTGAGATAGAACCAAACGATTTAAAAACTTATTGAAATCTATTAAATTATTATTTATTAGCTTCCGTAGCCTACTTGGGGTCCTTGCCTACAAATATGGAGGTTCCAGGTTCGAATCCCAGAGAAGGCAATATTTTTGTATTTATATGTCACAAATATTTGTTTCGCTGTCGTGGTGGTAGGTAATCAAACCGCGATGAGAAAGGGATTCGAAAGTACTGTTGAGTTGACTCAACAGTATATTTGTTAGTTAGTTAAGTTTAATGTAAGTGTAAGAAAAAAATGTTATGTAATTTGTAAATGTAATGTTAATAATATAAATAAATTGATGTATTTTATAAATACTGTAAAAAAAAAAAAAATATTGATTGTTCAAATATTGATTGTTTAAGTGCAGAGACTTACAGACAATATAGATTAATTAATTACTCACTACATCTATAAACAACTCTTTTCTTGGTAAATGTTGTGTCATTGGTTGTGTCAACAGTACATTCGAATCCCCTTCTGATTCCGGTTTGATAATATGCACATGTATGCTATCTTCATGTAGGTAATATCGTCGCTTGGTAATCAGAGCCACATCACAAGCCTTAAGTATTGAGCTTACCGTGGGACTAGGACGATTCGTGATGTAAGATGTTCCGAGATTTTTATTTAAAAAATCCATCCAGGTACCGCTGTATAACGGCGTGCAATCACAAGAGTACGCTTCAGAGCACCATGTGTCCGTGACCCTCATCAGTATAACGATGGTACTCTTCGTCATGTATGTCGGTATCTTCCTGTACTACCACTTCGTGTATCGCCGTAGGACAGCACCGACTATGCCGTAAGTATTCACCTAGCCACTCACTTGCTTCATTAGCTTTTGTTACATGTCATCACTCTTATTTTACATAGATGTGGAGTCTATCGCAAAAATCAAAGCAAGTGAGTGGCTAGGCACACAGGTATAGATAGATAGTTCCACGAGAGTTGTGGTCACGCACACATCAACATGTCATGTAAACACACGGGGAATTTGAAATTAGTGTTCTTTTTTCGTACTGACAGCAAACCCAATTGCAACTGTAAGATTTAACGAAAAGTTTGTTCAAGGGATTTGATATTGCATCAAAATGCAAGTCATTCATTCATTTACTACATTTTTTGCAATTAGTACTTGATTTGGATGTACATATGTGTCCATTCACCTCAACTCTGGTGAAATTACCTATACCTACTTTTTAAAGTAAGTGGTATTCTAGTCTATTAGCTTAATATTCATGTTTTTTTTTTCATATTTTTTGGTAAAAGCGATTGTGGCCTAGCGGTGAAACGCACGGCTGCTACAGCGGTCGTGAGTTTGATCCCCGGCTCGTGCCAATGAGTTTTTCAAAAATTATGTACGAAATATCATTTGATATTCACAAGTGCTTTACGGTGAAGGAAAACATCGTGACGAAACCTACATACACCTGCGAAATAATTCAAAGGTGTAAGTGAAGTCCCCAACAAGTACTGGACCAGCGTTGGGACCACGCAAAAAAAGCACGCTTGATATCGAGGAAAAAAATGGCCAGAATACAACAACAACAACATATTTTTTGGACCCACGGGTCAAAAGTTTCAGGCGAGGGGAACAATTTTCACAAAAAAACCTAGATACTATTTTTAGTCCCCAAAGCCCACAGGCAACGGGGGAATCCACATTTTTCGCCTATATCCCTTAGGTGCATATGGTATCACACATTTTAATTCTGAAATGACTTATCTAAACAATCGATGCCAATTAGAACTCTGTTGTTCAGTGTGTCAGTCGCAATTGATTACTTATTTCGACATGTGTCATTTCGGTCGTATCATTTATGATACTGTATGCACCTAAGGGTTAAACCTAACTATTGACTACGTTTCAGGGTCAGATTCCAGAACCAACCGTCTTTCAGTGGATCTCTGGAAGAAACTCCCACCATCGATATGCCGACTGCAAGGTAACATCAACAATTCAACATCGTCAAAATATATAAGTTTTAGTTTAGATCGTTTCATACACGAACACGACGACGCGTTGCTTGGTTCATATTGTAATTTCATTACAGTAGCCGTAGGTATCATGATTTTGCAAGTATCGGTAACGTTAGGTTTTACCTACTTGATACGTAAAGCAGACCACTGCGCTCGCTCCAATATGTCAGTGCGTGCGCGATAGAACGCACCTGTGGAACGCACTACGTATCGAGTAAATCGTAACGTATCCTTTACTTTCCAATGTAGGGTAAGTTCTCCAGTGAATGAACAAATCCAGTGAACGAACAAAATACAAGTTTTATTCGTAAAATAAGTTTTCTGTACATTTCTACTACGCGTTATATTTTTTTTTCGGGTAGGAATATTATTTGACAAGTTCTGGTAGCACTTACATCACCTCATATGCATCAGTGTCCAAGTGGCGATGATCTAAAGTGGGCACGTTGCGCCGGTTCGTTTTTTATATGGAGGTGTTATAAGGATTTAGGTAAGCTTACGTTGTGTTTAATGTGTTATTGTGTGCGTTTCGTGCATCTCCTAGGTACAGTGCATGTTTTTTTGAAACCGGAAGGTTATTATTATGCTATTAAAGTATTGTTTAATGTGATTTCGTTTCAAATAGTGGCTTTTAATCCAGTGTTCTATAACTAGAACTCAAAATGGCTTAAACCTAGTGACCGAACGGGGGAGTTCATTCACTGGAATTGCGTGATTAATTGTTTGTTCCATATCTTACGTTTTAGTGGTTGTTATAAGATTTGGTTTTCTTTGGATTTAATATAAATATGCTGTCTAGCAAAGGGCCAGTCTTCGAACAATACTTGATATATTCAATTTTTAATGAACTACCGCGAACACAGTAAGTTCATTAATTGGATTGCGAAAACCAGTGAATGAACTAAATAATTTATTTCGTATTAAGACATGAAAAGGTTAAAAAAATCGTATAAATAATTCCAATATGACCAAGAATCTCTCGACAAACCTCTAAAAGCTGTTGCAACTAGTGAACTATCAAGTGCCAGTTTTAATATCTTAAAATCAACGCTATTTAAATCACCAAAATTGTCCAAATTCATGCCACTGAAGAAACAAACATAGACAGATCTTTGGTTAATCAAAAGTATTCAAGTAGCACTTTATATGCAGAATGAGACCAGTTTACTTTTTAACGAAAGCGACATATAAGGTCACTCTTCAATGGTAACTGAAGAGTTAATTGAACCTTCCCAGAATACGCAGAAATGTGGAACTGTGAATGAAGTCGTTTAATTATGTTTATAGTTATTATGTCTCATTAAAGTTCAAATTAAATTATCGAATATTACTAGCACTACCAATTAAAAATAGAGTACTTTTTTCATTTTAATACATTATTTTTAAGGTAGTTCATTCATTGGTTTCATTTGTTCATTTACTAGAATTTTGTGTTCATTCACTGGTGATTTTCCATTTTTTTTCCTACAGTTAGCTATAATTTAAAAACTGTGCAGCACTAATGCAAAATAAAATTGATTTTAGAAAACTACAATAGTGGTTTACTCTATAAGAACATTCATATTTAAACTTCATTATTGCTCCCAGCCACAAAAAATAAATTAATTTGAAAATTTCCTTAAGTGTTCATTCACTGGAGCACTTACCCTATATTGAGTCTGCCTGCGACCACGGGTGTAACGTCATGCCCGAAACGTCAGGATATAATTAAACGTAAGTTTACGCGATTAAGACCCGTTTGTCTGTAAAATAAAAGCACTTACCCTAGTACGGCTAATGGTTATTTTTGACAAATCAGCCGTCATCTTGAGTGTAAGTAACTGTACCTTGCGTTAAAACGTAGTGATTTTATTCTCTTTGCCTTGCGTGGTTACGATGGTTATAGATCTCTCATATTAGACCGTGCAAGTGGTTCGGAAGTTTCGAAACTTCACTATAGCCACAGGTCAAATACTAGTATTGTAGCATTTATAGCTATAGAAGGTATCATGTTAGGCTACACAAGTGTGATCCGGTCCGGTGTAATGCGAGTCATGTAAAATCAGAGCCAGTGGTTTTGACTTTAATAGTACATTTCCTAACTAGTACGGGAAATCTTTTTTTCGGCGAGGGTGAAAGTTGGAACCGGGTGAAACGAGGGCGACAATCACCCGAGTTAAAAAAAGTTTTTGCACGTGTAAGGGACGATTTTTTTTCATAATAAGTCCGTCAAAAAGAGAAATGATCGCGCGCGATGCGGGCGGAAAGTTCGTTTTTTCGCACTAGTTAGGAAAAAATCTTATTTTGTCGTCAATTCGGTGACGATTGTTAGATATTTTTAAAACTGATTCAAAGTTTTGTATTGTTTTTATTTTCCACAGCGGTAGCGGCGCGCGTCACGAGTTTGTGAACCCACTGCAGTTTGTTAGAAATGCTTGGCAGTCATCGCTTAGGCGTAATCGACCCATTGTAAGTGTTTTTAAGTTGGAAATAGTTATTTGTTATACAAGGGTGCAAAGTTGTATTTTACCCGCGAGTATGAAATTGAAACACGAGCAAGTGAAAGGATTCTACAGTTGAACCACGAGCGAAGCGAGTGGTTCTAAAACAGAATCCTGAGCGCAGCGAGTGTTTTAAAATACGAGAAGTAAAATAAAAAAAAAATTGCCGTGTGGTGACGGCAGTAATAATAATAAATAAATTTTACGTTCTATATAATGCTTCTATACGCATAGTTAATAGGAGAGGGGTGCCTGTCGTGTCGCATAACGTCGATTGTCCTAAAATTTTTTGGCCGAGAATGTTTGGCATAATGTTACATGGCATACTATTTGTTTAGCCTACTTAATTTTGCGCATACACGTTTAAAATGCCTACACCATATTTATTCTAATATTGATTACTCGAACGTCAAATGACCTAAAGCATAATAATCCTAATTTTCATTGTAATAAATATTGTTTTTCCTACTACACGAACTGTCAATTTTCACTGCGCCTACTTTTATCATGTCCGAAATTTCATTCAAAAAGGCATTTTAATAACAACATGCAAAACATTAGAACAACAGGGTGAATGGTTAAAAAAAATGTTCAAGTAATAAACCAGGGTAAAACCGACGTGGATTGGTTAGGTTTCGAAGCTAGGGCGGAGTGAATGGCGTAGTTTATAAATACTCATTAGTCAAGTATTTTTAATCTATTGTTTACACATCCTCATCCTTACAAAACCAAAAAAGGGGGGACGGGGGGCGAAGCCCCCCACCAGGGGGGCTCGGGGGGCGAAGCCCCCCGCATTAAAAAAGAAATAATCTGAACCTCCCCTAACTTAACCTGGATAGGTTCGTTAGGTACCTTTTACCCCTTAGAGCGGAAGTAGAAGCCCCGCGCAGCGGGGCTTCGTCGACCGGTTCCCAGGTCAAAATTGCTCACTCAAATTCTTTGGACAACAGGGCGAATTATTTAGTAATAGTTAAGTATAAGGAATAAAACAATATTTTTAAAGTTAGTTAAAGGTAGGTAACTAATCACTTTTAGTACATTAAATAGTAGGAACATCACCATTATGCACAATAATTTTTCGATAGATATACATTAGAGCCGAAAATCATTAGGACAAACAATATTTAGGAACAACCAAGTTAGGATTAACAATTTCGGCATAACAAAAATATGCGCAACAATATTTATGCCATTCATTTTTCGGCGTAAAGTTGTTATGCGACAAATTTTTCGAAATAAAAACATTATGCCACCCGATATAGACCCATAGGAGAGGCCTACGTCCAGCAGTGGACTATCATGGGCTGATGATGTATGTAGACTATGTAGGTCTTAAACTGAATTGCATTAGTAATTCGTGGTAGCCCCCTTAAACTGTGTAGGTACATACATATACTCTGCGAAACTGTAATCCAGTATGTTTCATACATTTATTATTAATATTATTATTTATTGATGCACAGGCAGCTTATAGCTGAGGCGTGGATATATCAATGTCCACTTTTTTAGGGTTCCGTAGCCAAAACGGAACCCTTATAGCTTCTCCATATCAGTCTGTCCGCAGCATAGCTCCAGTCGCCGTTGATACTAGAAATTTGCAATTTGGTACAGGTAGGTATTACATATTAATCATGCCACCAAAGTGGTACAATGAAAACTAGATTTTTTTTTCGTGTACCTCCCCAACTGGTGAAGTGGGGATGATTTTTCACCACAATCCACTATTCATGATTTTTTTCATATTTTTGGACCTACGGATCAAAAGTTAGAGTGGGGGGGGGTTTATTTTTTTAGGTAGAATACTTTAAAATAAAACTATTTCGAACATAATCGGCCCAGCCGTTTTTGAATAACAACGGAACCCTACTTACCTACCTCTTGGCCGGTTTTTTTTATATGCCTTTTTACATGACTTGGGTCAGACTGTCGTGCGGTATCGGTATAGGCATTACGTGAATGTGTCAAACTACAGTATTTACAGTTTAACGCGTATAATTTTTTTCAGGGCACTGCTGGCTTGTCGTTTGAGATACCACGGCCGAGAGAAGAATCTGATACAGAATCTGACATGGATCTCAAGGATGATAACAACCTTATCAATGTTGAAGAGTAGTGTCTATGAAGATTTAACTTCACAGGTACAGAAGGCCGAGTGTAGGTAATAACTTATAAAAAACGTCTCGATCGCTTTTACGGTTTCATCGTCAATTTCATACAAATGATGATGACAACGTAAACGCGATCGAGACGTTATTTATAAGTTATTACCTACACTCGGCCTTCTGTTTGTGTGAGGAGTCAGGTGTTGGAAGATTTATTATATGCTTACGTCTTATACGTCTAACCCACCGTTCCTTACGCACAAACAGACAATCGTCACTGGCAATGACAACTGACGCTGTACAATCGACAAATTGGAACTCTAGGCTATTCGAGAACTGTGTCAAAGTAACAAGTAGATATTAATCAGCTAGAGATTTTTAACAATCTGATGTTCTTCCCGAGTTGGCTAGGGTTCTAATTTCGTTAATTGTAAGTGATCTGAGCTGAAGATTGTTACCAAGGAAGCTATTTCCTTATTTAAAAATCCATTATGGTAGTATAAGGCCACATTTAAATTACATTAATGTTAAGATTAGTAAGAATCTTGTGTAAATTTGCTAAATTAATTTTATATGTTCATAAAATTAATATATTTTTACAATAATACTTTTTGGATTGATTTATAATAATGAACTTCGAACCTAATTGGTTCTCTCGACTTGTGACATAAAATAAAAATCAACTAATCCCTTGAGAGTTATATTAGTAATGTTGCATGGTAATAAAATGTTTGTAATTAATATTTTTTTTAATATTGTAATACTGTGAGTAATTATCAAGTGTTAATAATTATTTACTTACTTATCTCTAGTTATTGCCATTAATTGAATGAATAAAATTTTAGTATGCAAACACGAGTTTTATTGTCAAGACAATGTAAGCAAGTTCAGTTCAGATTAGTTGCAAATCAAATTGTTAACAAGATTTTAACTATGTAATAGTATATTACACATTTCTTAATTTATATTTCTGAGGTTGTAGTATGACTAGTGGATAATAGTGATTGAAACATCATTGATTACAATATAAATTTATTTGCTAGACAAGACAATAATAAAGCACACATTACTTCCACAATTTCTTAATAGACATATTCTTCTCCGAATCCTTCTGCATGACCTTTGCCACGGCCATTTCAAAGTCCTCCTGAGTGACATGAACTCTACGCTCGCGAAGGGCATACATGCCAGCTTCAGTACACACTCCCTTCACCTCCGCACCTGATGCTCCAGGCATCAGCTCTGCAATCTTACGGAGATTAATACCTCTAGTTAAATTCATCTTACGGGAGTGGATCTTCAAGATGTCCAAGCGGGCCTCTTCGTTTGGTGGAGGGAACTCGATCTTCCTGTCAATACGACCAGGTCGGAGCAAAGCAGGGTCAAGAATGTCAATCCTGTTAGTGGCCATGATGACTTTGATGTTCTTTGTTGCCTCAAAACCATCAAGCTGGTTCAGCAGCTCCAGCATAGTACGCTGCACCTCAGAGTCACCACCACTACCAGACTCAATACGAGATGAACCAATAGAATCAATCTCGTCCATGAAAATTATAGATGGGGCATGCTCTCTAGCCATTACGAAGAGTTCTCGCACCATGCGACTTCCTTCTCCAATGAATTTCTGTACCAGCTCCGAACCAGACACACGGATGAAAGTACATTCGGTGTGGTGAGCTACAGCACGCGCCAACAAGGTCTTTCCAGTACCAGGAGGCCCATACAAAAGCACTCCTTTAGGCTGAGCAATACCTAGGGCATCAAACAACTCTGGATGCTTAACAGGCAGTTCAATGACCTCCTTAATCTCCTTGATTTGCTTATCCAGACCTCCCACCATCTCGTAGGTCGAATCAGGAACTTTCTCGACCATCATAAGGGAGACCAAAGGGTCTACTTTATTGGGTAAGATCTTATGAAGAGTGTAGCTTTCGTTGCGGAGTGCGACGCGGCAGTTGGCGGTGACATCGTTGATGTCCACATTCTTGTCTAAATCTACGACAAACTTGCCTTCTGGGTGGACTTTTACCAGCACTTTCTTTTTGTCCATCGGCTTGACGACTTCACCGACGTACGAACCTTGTTCCTGGAGTAGCTGCAGTTCCTCCCTCAGCATACGTACTTTGGCGTTCAGTTCATTCCTCTGAGCTTGTAGACGCCGGAGATTTTGAGACTTCTCGGCCACGACTAATTGCAACTCTTCAATCTTTGTGATGTAGTATGGGCGGAATCCCTCGCCCTTAGCGGGGTCCACTTCCATTTTGGTGAGCGTCATGGTGTCTTTATTTCAGGCGCTCATCAATACCTAAGATTTACTAGACAATAATAACAAGAATGAATATTAATATTACACGACAATGCCGACCCCAATATTTTTCAAGTCATGCATGTCACAGATAAAGACAAGAATTAAATTTGACGTTTGAAATGTTGCTAGACCATTTTTTATTTTCTACCAGCTCGAGGGCTCTACAGACTCACATGCAACTGAACTTTTCGCAATAAATACATACCAAATAGCTAATCTTATTCATTCGCTTGTTTTCCGAGTTATGTCTCATTAAATTATCAAAAATAAATTATGTGTTTATGAAATCAGTAAGATTTTTAACTCACTGATCTAAAAAAAACTCCTTTAATTTAAATACATTCAGAAAAATATAAGCCAAAAGTAAAAAAGGTGGAGAAGTTAGTTTAATTTGAGATAGTAATACCTTGAAGTAGATGTTTCTACACTACCTTCTTATTGCTGTGCTGATTATGTCTCACGACACGATAGTTTAATTAAATACAATAAGGGCATCCCTTCAGACAGATTGACTTACAGTCAACGTACACTGGGCTGATTTGAAAGGCGCTATTAATAGGCAAGCGCTAATTATTAATGATTTAATTGTCAGAAGTAAATACTTCTTTTAAAAAAATCTGTAACGCATTTTTTACGAAATTATGTAAACTACTTTTATACCACGTATTTATATCTAGCAACATTAATTCAATAAAGATGCGATCACAAAAATATACGAATACGTTCTATAATAAGATAAAAAATATATATCTGGGTCCCGTTTTATAAAGTTACAATTTACAATTTCGCTGTTTGCCTCTCTTTCTAGCCAATAAGTACGTGCGTTAGAGAGGCAAACAGCGAAATTGTAAATTGTAACTTTATAAAACGCGACCCTGGGTCGCGTTTTATAAAGTTTTATTTTACAATTTCACTGTTTGCCTCTCCAACGTATTGGCTAGAAAGAGAGGCAAACAGCAAAATTGTAAATTATACCGACCTTGACATTATCTGTCCAACTAAGGTGCTAGAGTTTATCTTATTATGAATTGTGACAAAATGTCATAAAAAGGTAATTAAAATCATGAAAAAATGCTTTATTTCCTAAATTATATGCTTAATGATACACAATAATATTCCCTAAAATTATCAAGTGAAAAATATGAGGAATAAACATTACTTCGCTATGTTTTGTCATCGACAAAGTAAAAAAATAAACCAAAATGGTCCTAGTATTATTATGTGCCTTAGCTTTTAATTTCATTTTCATTATTCGTATGGGCTGCTTGGCTCATTGGAGTTACATAATTGGACATACGGTATATCCTAAAGACACATATCAAAGTATCCGCTTAAGCGCCGGAATATTTGGCTTCATTATTATCGGTGGCGTAATCCCTGGCTTTCTGTTTCCAAGAATTAAGCTTCTGATGACCGCATTGAGCATTCCTCCCCAAATGCACATGCTCGTTATAATGAACAAGGCTATACATAGAGCCCATGTTCAAAACAAAAACATAATTAATGCTTGTAGAGGATACACTTTTATCACGTTGCTGTCTACGGCCTGGTCCCTCTATACATTGATAAAACGCAGCTTTGCAACTTAAACAGTAATGATTAAACCAAGAAGCAATTTCAGACTAGACGAGCCCAATTTTATAGTATAAAACATCTAATTTGCATATAAATACAGGTGACACTATACAACGAATGTATTAAGTAACTTAAAGCACGGCAACGGAAGTTTAACAACAGGATGCTGAAATGGATGGAGACTTTTCTCTGGTTCGTGCAGATGGCATGTCTTTTCCATTGGAGTCGTATAATCGGACGCACAGTTTTTAGAGAAAACGAATCGCATGCGATAAAATTAAGCCTTATGATCTTTTTCTTTATTGTGTGTAGTAGTTCAATGACTTTAATGTTCACTGGCATGACGCTTTATACTTTGATACGTGACGCTAATACTGGAAACAATTGGAGAATAAGCGATAATAACGAAGACATTGGCGATACTGAGAAAATATAGGAATATTTAAAACTTAACGTAATTTCTTGGAAGAACTAAATGTTTGTACGCATGGACAACATATCGATTAACTGCCACTAGAAGAAAGGGTAACAAATAATAAGGAATACCTTTAAAAACTACACAAGACGTTAGATAAATCTTATGCCCACTTCACTGCATGACTACAGATAATAATGATATACTTATCATGGTTGACCAATTTTATGGAATGTGTCCGAATATTTTGTATAGTAAACTGGAGTAACATGGTCGGTAATGCTTTTTTCAAAAATGAAGCACGTGCTTTTAGATTAAGTCTGCTTGTTTTTTTCATAATTCTGGTCGGTGACCTTATACCCACCGAAATCTGTCCATGGGCAAAAGTCATTTCTACTGGATTAAGCATTCCACCGCAAATACACTTATTGATATTATTGCACAGATATATTGCCAACCAAACTGAGCAACGAACAGTCAAAACAGTTGTTAGGTTGTACAGCGTTATCACAATTGTGTCCATAGCATTGAATATTTGGACCATACTGTCATACATGTAAATAGGAAGGTATTTTATGAATTTTGTTACCCATCATGTGAACATTTTTAATATACTGTGTTAATCCATAAATAGTAACGCATGCCTCTCATTTCAGTGAGAAAATCTCACACTAACATATTTATTGAAAACGTCCCATTTTCATCACACTTGCTTTCTAAGAGCGCCATTGCCTGCATGCATCGCGGGAGTAATAGAAAAGTGAAATTCCCTAGGAAATTTAAAAAAATATAATGGGGATTGAAATATATTTCGTCTTATAACTTATTTTTTCGTCCGCAAGTGTAATGAAAAATATTGTAGGTATGCATTAGGGCTCGCGGTCGTGCCCGGGTTTCGTGTCAACGTTTCTCATACCCGTGTTCGTGTTACACGTACACGGGTTTCTGACCCGATTTACACGGGTAATTAAAGTCCGTGTAAATAATACCCGTCTGCACGGGTACACGGGTACACGGGTATTATTTACACGGACTTTAATTACCCGCGGGTTCGGGGACGTCCTTGACGAGAAGCCGTGTATGCATAGAAAGTCTGCTTTTTAAGGGTAAAGTTATGTACCGAAGGATGGGTCGTGAGACTTAAGAGCTATAGTACAAATGGGTTGATAAGCGGAAGGCTAATTGTGTCAAATAGACCTTATTGCGTAACAGATAGAGTCGAAATTTATAAAAACAAAAAAAAGTTATATCGGCTGACCTTTCCTGAACACGTTTGTTTTGAAGTGTCGAACGAAGCTGCAGGTTACATTCAATAATAGACCTTATTTGCATTTGCTCAAATTATTTCGAACCCGTTCGGTTCGGTCTTAAGTACCCGGGTATCCGGGTAGCACGCGGTTTCGTGTAAACGGTATCCGTGTATTGGACACGGACACGGGTACCCGGCGGGTTCGTGTAATTCGGGTTCTTAGTACCGTCGGGCTTAAGAACACGGGTATCCGGTTTGGCGGGTTACACGTGTACCGTGAGCCCTAGTATGCATCACGGTCGGTAAGAAGCATACTAGGTAACTAGAATTATTTAAAACCCTCCGCCTACGGCGTCCCGCCTAACACTCATTCAGTAATACCCTACTTACCTCCCTAGATGGACAATGTACTATTAATTCGTATAAAGGTCGTAAAAGGCCAACAAAGTGGGACGTTTTTTACTAAACGTTCGTTATCGTTTAATCTGCGAAGTACGTAAGGTATTTACTGGAAAGAGAAGCTGGCTGTTCTTGTACTTTATCAAGTACAGCCAGCAGAATGAGTGGCTGGGCGTGAATATTAAAAGCTAAGTTCACATTTGTCTGTCGTGTTGTGTTATGATGCTCTCTGTCGTGATGGCTACCGTTCACATTTATATGACGTGTTATGACGCATTCTGACGCAATTTTATATCAGTTCGTTCTCAGCACTCGGATAGCTCACACGTTCGCAATGTTCTTTCAAGAATCATCCGATTCAGATTCCGATTTTGAAGATGAATTGCATTTATTGGCGCTGGCTACGCTTCTTACAAAAGAAAGAAAGAGAAGGAGGTACTGGATTCATTTAGTAAATAAAAAGAGAAAAACTAAAGGCGAGTTTCATTGTCTCGTTAAGGAGCTTGAGAGTGATCCTGAAAAATTTCGTCAGTATTTTAGAGCGTCGAAGGCACAGTTTGCAGCTCTGACACGTCACGACACGACACTGGCGCGTTCACACTGCTGTGCCGTGTCGCTTCCCCGCCCCCCGTACCTCACCCGATCTGACGCGGACCGGGATCGCTCGTGACGCGACACAACACACGCCGTCACAACACAGCGCATCAGATAAATGTGAATGCAACGATATTAAATAGTTGAAACCGATACCGTTCTGATGCGTCACAACACAACACAACAGACAAATATAAACGCGGCTTAAGAGTAACATTATGTGTAGAAATAACAAAAAAGGAGGGTACCTGTCAGTGCCTATAGGTCACGCGGTGTGGTGTACGTCGGTCTTTCGTTCGCCTAAGAATGTTTTGCTGACCAACATTAACTCTAGGTACTTATAATACAACATTTTAATAATTGGTGGGTAAAAAATAAATTACGGAAGCTTTCGGCAGCTTCGGCAGAAATATGCGCAGAGATTAGATATTCATTCATGAAATTAAGCTTGTCTGCTTAGTAAATCAAAGTTTTGTGCATCCGCACAAGAGGTTTACACATTCATTATGATATATTTATTTTCATGGCGGAGCTGTAAGAAGCCCTAACAACTGTTTAGACAAATATTTACATTGTAAACGTACATTGTGGAACGGTGGGTTATTTCCAGCGCCCAAAAAGTTATTGCGATAAGAAGGCGGCATTGTACTCCACGGCAGTCCATGTGACGTGTCGTTTGACGCAAGTTGTCGCGCGTGGCTGTATAGCGTATAGTATATGCATTGAAAGAAAAAAAACATTTTGACAGGTAGATGACGTTTAAAAAATACATAATCGACATACCTAATTCTAATAGGAAAACATTATTGATTTCCACTAGTTTTAGCAGCGATATGAGATAAATACGTATTTTATTGTGTATTTTATTTTTAATTGATAATGATTGATGTGCTATTTGTGCCATAAATGTATTAATCTGTGATTTAAGTGTTTAAAATAGTGTTTATATATTGTAAATGATTACACCGTTTTGTTGTTGTGAAAAGGTAATGTTTTTAACTACATTTTGGCCCGGTTTTATTCATTAAGTGGCTCCAGATAGTCAGGTTAACGTTTGTAAATTAGTGTAAGCACAGGGTTTTCTTACGGAAAGCTAAGGCCACAGGCTTACTTAACTATTATGAACACTAGTCAGGTGTACGGTCAAGGATACAACTCGCGAGTCTCGTGACTATGCATTAGCATTATTAGCTAGTGCCTTTTGATATTATGAAACGGATTTTCTTTTATAGGTGTGAAATTAGACAATGGGCCATAGTTATTTCCCTACTCTTCAATTAAATTCATAGAAAACATGAAACATTTTTACAATATTATTCCTTTTTCCAGTTGTAAGAATTAAATACTTTTGTGCGCACTTACTATGTAAATGGGTTCACTGTTGTACTGAAAAAAAAAATGCATAATCGTTTTAAGTTTCAGTTGCTGCTCTTTTTTTTATTGTTTCATAATTACTATTTGTTTTCATGCTAATTTCCTCAAAGATTAATTGTTATGCATTGCATTGCTTTAAGGATAACTAATTAGTTTGTTGTTAAGGTGTACTAGGGTAATTCCAAATGACAAAAAATGCTGGATAATATTGAAAGGAGAAATTTAAGACAATGTATGTAATTACAAGTAATCTTCCTGTGATTTCTGGAATTACTTTACTTTCGGAACTACCATACATATATATGTATTTCACTTTACATATTTATGTTCAAATCCTAAATTTACATTAGTAATCTATGAGGAGATGTGCCCTTAACAGTGGGAAATATATGTAGAAGATTAACGTGCTTAGTTAAATAAGGGTTGTAAGTTGTTTTGGACAACTGGCTCAACAGACAAGCATTTTGCATTGAATCAATTATAGTATAGGTATTATGGTTGAATGAATTTACACATAGTACATTTATGGAGCGTTTCAGTTACCCTTCTGTTTCACTTACCTAACTTGAGTATAATAGTCCATTGCAATACAAGTGTGATAAGTTTGAAACAAGCGGTGATAAATTAAAACCCAACCGAAGGGAGCGGTTTAAATCAACTCGAGTTACAAATTTCCTATTTGCACCTGTTCAACATTTTTCAGTACAGATAGCCCTCCAAGATTACGACCTGACAAGAAATGAACCACTTCGCGTAGTAGTCCGTAAAAATGCACTATCTGCACTGAAAACAATGTTATACAATTTTGAATAAAGTGTAAAGACAACTAATTAGTAGATTTATTGACTTTTCAATTTCATTTATTTGATGCATATCCATGGTTACAGATGTGACTTTTATGTATGCATACTATTAAGATTACTAACTAAGACTATGAAAAAAATATTTTGGTATTAAACATGTATTTTATTTCAGAATGGGCAACACAAGTAAAAAGCTAGCATCACAATGTGGTTTGCTCACCAAAGAAGAGCAGAAGTATGTCGGGAACACATTCAAAGCAGCCAGCAAGAACTCCGGAAAGATCAGGGAGGAGGATCTCATCGTGAGTGGACACCTTGATGCAGTGTTGTTAGAAGTGTGTTCACTTTTGTTTTATACCCATTTTAGTTTTAGTCCTGAAGTGTTTAGATGCGTACATACAAAGTATTTGGGTAATGAATCATATTAGCATAAAGGTTAGTACTTTAGGATACTTTCAGGTTAAAATTCAAGTACAAAGTAACCCCCTTTTTCATAAACATTTGTTAACTTAGCAAGCTGCTAATAATTGTTTGTCCCTTTCGGGCTTAACAATGACTCCATAAGAGGAAAAGGGACGAACAATTATTAGCGGCTTGTTAAGTTAACAAACATTTATGAATAAGGGGTAAGAGTTTAGTAATATTAATAGTAGGCAGCTTACTCTGGGAAATATAATTGGTGTTATTAGTATTTAAAAAAACAAATATAAAATGAAAATTTCTTGATTTCAAGTCACCATAGGGCCCATAGCATTGTGTGCCTGCTATAAAGGCAAAAATGTATATACCGAAGAACGAAACAGAACGGAATTTGAACCGTTCTTTTGTATGAAGAAAAAACCAGTATCCAAACTGTACTCAGTGAATAACCTGTGACAAACTATGAATCCTACGTCAGATCAGACGACGACGGACGGAGCCACGTCGTTACGCCTTCGTCCAAAAAGTAGTTTTGAAATATTATTTGATATGTAAAATTTTAGTTCACAGTTTCGCACTGCATTGGCTTTTACTGTTACGCTGAGAAATTTATTAGAATAAAAAATAAAAATGATGAATATGATTTATTACCCATACATTTTTGTATGGATGTATTTAAACACTGAGTTAATCTGGTTAGTGATGAGAATAAGGTGCTAATATGGTTAATTATTAAAATTAGTCACTAAGAAATGAATAGGACAGTAGGTGGAAAGTATTACATATTCTTGTTCAGCTCTATGTACCTAACTTAGTAGGTATATACAATGTGCCCATGAGGAAAGGGAAAAAATTCAACGGCGGATTTCTGACCAAATTAGAAGTTAAAAATGCCATATGAAGTTTTCTGGATTCAGTCTATTTTAAAAACCGTTTTAGACCGTTACGCTATGATAAACGCATTTTAGGAAACGATTTTGTAACCATGTTGTCTTAGTCTTGTCACACTTAATTGATAGACATGAATTGAACAAAAATATCTTTAATCACCTAGCAAATGTAAAAAAAAAAACGAATAGTGCATTTTTTGCGATAGTTTGATTAATAAAATCCATTTTTTTGCGCATAAAGGCATTCAAAACATTTTTTTTGCAGATTTGACCAAAACTCATTTAACATTCTTTATTTCTTTTAGTCTCAGGAATATGCTGTTACAATATGACCCTTTCCTCGTGGGCACCTTGTATAAAATGTAAATTTTTATATACCTATACTTACAGGTTTATGCGTACCTACGTAAAAAAAATAATGAAATAGATGGATGTATCCACCCTATTTAAGGTGGATTGATGGTTATAATTATGACCCATAGTCTAAGAAGATAATTTAAATACATTTTCAGTTTTCTAAATGAATATCTTCGTGCCCCGCACTGACAGTAGATACGTAGATTATGAGCGAAATTAAAATGTTACATTTTGCCGTCATGTGCATGTTGCACTTCTAAAAACCCGATGTTAAGCATACCATGGCTGCAATGCATCTGGATCAAATTTAATAATATTACAAAATAAGATTTACAAGTGAAACTAACAAAACCTAAGTTCAAGGAAGATTCTTCCGCTTGTAAATCGAAATGTGTAGCTTTTTTAAGGCATTTTTGACTTTACTAATTTATTGGTGTTTCCTGAGTGAGTAGGTAATAATCACAGATGTCATATACAGGGTGTAAGTCTAATACGGGCGAAGCTCTTAACGGGTGTTAGTTTAGGACATAATAAGTACATACAAATAACTTTTACTTAAAATTGGAGCAACAAAATTTTCCATACAAAATAATTCGGTGCGCAATGTAGAGCAACATACGCGAGTTAAGCCCTCGTTGACAGCTAATTTCAAAAGCAGATGACATAACTGCCATATCAACAATAACAAATGTGCGTACCTACATTGCTGCTCCGATAATCTTAAAAAAATTCTGTGGGGTCTAAATTAAGAGTAACTTAAAAAAAACCTTGTAATCCATGATTACACAAATGAATCCCATGCCTGGTTTAATTGATCGCCCGTATTAGATTTACACACTGTATACCATAGATCAATCAAGCGAACGTATCTACTTAGCGTGTCAAATGAACTCAGTGAAATCCACTGAGTTGTCCGTCTTTAATCGCAGCTTGCAGCTTTCGGGCGTCAAATTTTGTAAGTTGAAGTGAACAAAAACATTAATAATGCCTCCTTAAGTAATATTAATTGCAACAACACAAAAAAATATGAATACTCAAGGGCCTGAGACATATTTAAAATCATAGGTAGTATAGTATTCTGTGGTAATAATCGCACACACCGTATACATAAGTTATATTGAACAACCTTTAGTGTAGGACAAACGACAAAATCGCGAAAACAATCACCCGGACAAGGTGTCGGAATCACGTGATCAATTTGTATGAAAAAATCTTTTTTTCCCGTACTAAAACTTGCCCAGTATGACGTATGTATGTATACGGAGTGTGCGTGGTTATTAGTGACTCAGAAAACACAGTGTATACATGCTTATTTTCTTTTATTTTGTAGGCCATAACACATTATATACATATCACACGTATCAGCGATTTAAAAATAGAATAGCCATTTTTAGACGCCTTATCTCATCATTATCCATGACTCATACAAGTTTCATTCAGTTTTTTTCGTTATTTTATGAAACTTGTGTTGTTCATTTTGTGATTAATTATTTTGTGTTTTTGTGATTTTTTTGCGTTGCACCATGTGAAGTCCATATTATCACAAGAATATTTTAGCCTTTTATCAATATTACCTGTCTGTAGTGACAGTTCTTTATCGACAAAATTCTTGTAATTGTAAATATCTACTCTTCTTCTACTTAAGAGCCTGGCTCTTGTCGGTGGAGTAAACGCCATTCCGTCCGTTGTTCTGCTAATAAATACCTACTCGTAAACCACAAAATAAATGCTACTGTACCTGAACATAGGAAGAGTCAGGAGCTTTATTATTTATTGAATGGCGACTCTATGGTCGAAGCAATAAGGTTTAACAGTAACTTGTAGGAAATCCTCCCAACTCCTCCTGCGGGTGTCGTAAGAGTCGACTAAGGGATTGAAGTGTCACTGACCATTATTTGATTAAAGATTGATGATGGGCAGCAGCGTCATCATAGTGGACACATTACTGCGATCGCCAATCCGCGTGCCCAGCGTGGCGATTATGGGCATTTACCTCCTAATGCGTCTCTACGCATAGTTAATAGGAGAGGCCTACGTCCTGCAGTGGACTTTCATAGGCTGATGATGATGATGATGATGAGTAGGAAATAATATTACATGCAAAGTCATGTTGGTAAAAGAGTCAAAAAATCACATTGCTGGTATCATAGATTCGTCATTCAACGTATGGTTAATATATGTATATAGCAGACCCATTTTTATGCAAATACAATAAACACTTCGATTATCTAACAATAGACAAAGAAAGAGGTCAGTTTAAAAATGAATGACTTTACAAGCCGACTTCTCTCAATACCGTCCCATTTCTATCCTTCCCGTTTTATCCAAAATTATTGAGCATTTCGTTAACCGTCGCCTTCTTTCACATCTCAATGAGAATAATTTATTTAATCCTTTACAGTCTGGTTTCCGTCCTGGGCATAGCACTGTTACGGCCTTGGTAAAGGTGACCGATGACATCCGCCTGAATATTCAGAATAGAAAGCTCACTGTGCTAGTTCTCTTGGACTTCAGTAGTGCCTTTAACACTGTTGATTCCGATATCCTTCTTGAAAATCTTAATTCCCTTAACATGTCTCAAACTACTCTGTCTTGGTTCCGCCATTACCTCTCTGGGAGGCGCCAGTTTGATGACCGGATTTCGGATTGGTGTAACCTCTCTGCTGGCGTTCCCCAGGGAGGAATACTCTCTCCCTTACTTTTCTCAATATTTATTAATGGTATTACTGAGTCCCTAAGTTCTAGCTATCATCTTTACGCGGACGACTTGCAGATTTATGCAGCGGCTAGTTTTGATGAATTTCCTTCACTGGTTAGCAAAATCAACCGCGACCTTGAATCCATTCGTAACTGGGCGTATAACAATGGCTTAGGGGTAAATGCGCAAAAGTCGCAGGCGATTGTTATAGGTAGTCCTTATTTTGTGGCTAAATTGCCGGAGTTGGTGGTACCCGAATTACGCTTTGACGGAGTGACTATTCCTTTCTCCTGTACAGTCAAGAACTTAGGTATCACCATGGACCAAACCTTAAGTTGGACAGCACATATCACAGAGACTAGTAAAAAAGTTTTTGCTTCAATGCACTCCTTAAGACGTCTCCAAAACTTCCTCCCTGTTCAAACTAAAATCACTCTAACTCGCTCGCTTTTGCTTCCTTTATTAGATTATGGAGATATAGTCCTCGTGGATCTCAGAGAGGAGCTACTTGACAAACTCGAACGCTTACAAAACTTATGTAT
Organism: Thaumatotibia leucotreta; assembly: GCA_025490895.1. Classification (NCBI taxonomy): domain Eukaryota; kingdom Metazoa; phylum Arthropoda; class Insecta; order Lepidoptera; family Tortricidae; genus Thaumatotibia; species Thaumatotibia leucotreta. The sequence continues at coordinate 54,566 of JALPQI010003354.1, forward strand.
CAGATATATTTTCGGTTTGCGTAAGTATGATCATATATCCCAGTTCCGTAAGCAGCTCGGCTGGCTTCCGATCCGTCGTCGTCGAGATGTTCATGTCCTGTCATTGCTTTTCAATGTGTTATTTAATCCTGTTTCTCCTTCTTATCTATCAGAGAATTTTAGTTTTCTGGCCTCGGGTAGCGGTCACCGCTTGCGTTCGAGCGCCAACCTTTCTCTTGCTTTTCCATCCTGCAAGACACGAAGTTACAAAAGATCTTTTACTGTCCATGCCGTCAATCTGTGGAATGAGTTGCCGGTATCTGTAAGGCAGTCGCAATCTGTAGCATCACTCAAGGAGAGGCTGAAGAAGTTGTGGCTTTCCAATTCCAATCCTTAACTATGGTGGATCCTTTGTGTTTTTACATATTTATTTATTATTTGATATATATTATGTTTCTATATTTATTTATTATTTAACTATATTATTATGTATTTATATTTAGTGTTTGTGTAGATATTATTATCGGTTTTATATATCAACAATGCGAATACAAAATTATATTTCAAAATTTAAGTTAGTAAATGTACATTTTATATTTGTCTTTCACCGTTGCTTGTTCATTTCTCATTTCCTCGAAGGTTAACTGGAAGAGATCCCTGAAAGGGATAAGTTCGCCTTTGTTGTATCAAATTGTTTTTGTCTGTGTTTCCTGTATTTCTGTTCTAAATGTACAATAAAGCTTATACATACATACATACAAGCATGCAATTTGGTAGCTACCAGTGCCTACATATTAAATGAACCCGACTGTACCTTTCCACCTCAACCGAGTGGGTTATTTATTGAATCGAACTACAGTCGTAACATAGACGTCTAGTCTGTGCGAAAAATTGTGGCATTTGGTAGCAAGACACGCCCATAAATCTCACGTGCCTTGATTTTCGGCCAAAGTAAACGCTACCGTAGATGGAGCTACAGCCATACGGATTATTTCGTAGCACGCCTACGTAATTCGTAGCATGGGTGCGAGAAAAATACCTAACAATAGAAATCCGATTGCTAAATCATAAAAGTGTGGTTTAGTGACATGGAATCTTCCATCAAAAGCTAGTTTTTGATTCGTAACTGGGTCATTTGCAGTAAAAGTGTACCTATTAATTCTTATATGCGATCATGGACTGTAATACACCATTTTACTCGGCATCGTGCGTACTTTTCAGTTATGAAACAAAAAAAGTATGTCTCTAATCTCACGAAAATAAGTATGTAAATTGAGATTACTCAGTTTAGTTACTCCCATACTAAATGTATGAAACGAAATGGAACGAAACTGATAAAAAAATCTCAAATTCGTTACAGAATTTTTCACACCTTTAGTATGGGAGTAACTAAAGTGAGAAATCTCAATTTACATACTTATTGTCGTGACATTAGAGACATACTTATTTTGTTTCATAACTGAAAAGTACGCACGATGCCGAGTAAAATGGTGTATTACAGTCCATGATCGCATATAAACATGAAAAGGTACACATTTACTGCAAACGACCCAACTTCAGCACTTCTTGTTAATTATTTCGGTATCGTTTGGGGTTTGAAAGTCTAACTATTAATTGGCCCTACGTGGGCCAATCTAACTGACATAGTGATGCAGAGAGATTACTATACTTTTTTTTACGTATAACGAGATTCCTTTTATTGACCTACAATGGGCCGCCTTAATAATTTGCTGTAGGATGTGGGATTTTGACTGGTTTTATTTCGAGGAAAAATGTCGTGCAAATAGATTTGACAACATACGTATTCTAAAATGTGCTAACACATATGGTAATAATATCTAAACATCATTGGTGAATGGGAAATCATAGTATCTTACATATTAACCAACTAACTCCTTATTGTCTTACACGCGCCGTCTAGAGAGGAGTGATCTGTGGCTACAATGACCGTTAGGCTTTGTTTTTTATTTATACTGCGTTTATTTTTAATGTTTACTGCGTGTTTGTTAATTCTACTGTACAGTCAAATGTAATTGAAAGAATCTTCTCATAAATCGAAATGGAAGTATCTTTCAATAGCTGCAATACTGACTTCATAAACAGTTTTCGGGACCTATAGTCGACATCCATTACGAATATGTAAATAATCGACCAATTTCCAAATATGGCCAAAGATGGGACATCAGTCAATACTGAAATCAACACGCGTTCGGACCTATGGGAACCTCAGATATACGCTTTAAGTCCAGTAACTAAGTCCCAAAAAACAGATCTTTGAAAAGTAATCTTAGGGCTATGGTTAATCTAGCTAGTTTGAGAATTGATTTAATCCAGACTGATGCGTTAATTCCAATTGATTCAATCGGATTGACGCATTAATTCAAATTAAATCAATTCGAAATTGGATTGACGATTTGACCCGTCCAGATTGATTTAGTTTAGATTAATGCCTAATTGCCGACACTGATATTTCGCAATTCGCATATTATCGTATTCCAAATCCTTTTTTTTATCTAGCTTTCATTTTCGGACATATGTCATTAACGGACATAATTATTTTCGAGCGCCCCAAACGCCCCACCAATCCGGCCAGTATTCCAAATCTTAGCATCGTATTACTAAGCTATGAACTATTGGCTATAAACACGAACGAAAGATACGCACTTTCGTGTAAATAAAAGAGACACGACGATACTAGCCCAGCTATCAGCTATCACCACCGAGCGAGTATCGCCGTGTCTTTTACTTACAAGGAACGGAACGGAAGTGCGTATCTTTGGTTCGTGTTTATAGCCGATAGTTCATAGCTTAGTACCTCGCGGTGAGACCAGTGCCTAACCTAGTTGGGAAATGAAAATTCGGCCAAAGGAAAGCGGTAAATCATCTACGAAAAGTTCGTAGCATAATTAATTTTTGGCCGAATTAATTTCTGCGCAAATACCTGCCATCCAATTGTGACCTTAATACACATACGTCGGTAGCTTTATAAAACCATAATGCTCAGTATTTATCGGTCCCAGGTCCAAAACATTGGGTCACTGTTTAAAAACAACTGCAAATATCCAGTCCAGGTTAAACGTATCATATAGGCACTGATACCACTGCGAGCGAGTAAGCTATGAGCTATCAGCTATAAAACGAATAAAAGCTCTAGCTCACCTATGAGCTATAAATGTCGCCGTGTCTATGCCGATACTCGCCCGGCGGTGATAGTTGATAGCTGGGTAGTGGATAAGTATCGCCGTGTTTCTTTTTTTTACACGGGAGTGCGTATCTTTTGTTCGTGTTTGTAGCCAATAGTTCATAGCTTAGTAGCTAGCGGTGAGACCAGTGCCTATTTGTGGTCGTTTCTATAGCCGATAGCTTATAGCTCGGGGTGGGACGAGTGCCTTAATGACAAATGTGTGATTGTTACTGCTTTGTATTTCGGAGGTTACTACAAACAAACGTTTTGGCGGAGTGTCAAATGTTCGATTAGTTTTGAGTAAACCTTGGGTTAAAATCGGGCCGATTCGTTTGAGGCAAGTTTGACATACAAATGGGACACGTGCAAATATTTTGATCTGTGCCGCTATTATGATTTATGAGCTTGTCGCAGTTGTACTAGGTATAGATCGTCTACATCATCGTGGGTACCTTGGCATAACACAAGCCAGGCTAGCCAAAGAGAGCTGCTCTGCCGTGTCATACCATATCTCATTTAACTTGTGTTTTGAGGACACCAAGTTAGATAAGATAGGTATGACACGGCCGAGCTGCGGTCGAATCTTAAGCATCCCGTAGCTCCCTCGTAACTAGGGCTGCCAAACGTTCCCGCATATAGCGTCCCGTTTCTGGGGCCCTAAAGTATGGGTCCCGCAAAGGGTTGGCATGGGACGCCGATTGTCCCGCTTTTCAGGGAATACTAAACTGGAAATGCCCACCCCCATTCTCCGAAACTACAGGGCTTAATAGGTGACAAATATGACAGAAAATAGTTACTTACGTATTAGTTTACAAGACAACCCGTAAGAAGTTTGTAATTTTTTTAATATTTGCTTCTACGGAATCCGAGTCTGACTCGCACTTGGCTGGTTTTTATCATTTAATACACTTTCTCATGCGTCCCGCATATTATTCGTAAATGTACCGCATATCTGAGATCTTTGTTTGGCAGCCCTACTCGTAACTATTAGCATGCGATGTTGACACCGGATTGGTTTTTCGTGGGTATACCTCCAGTCCCTTTTGCTAAGGCTGGAGATAGATAGTCCCATCAACTGAACACGTACCTACAACGATACGCAACCTAACCCTTTTGATTGTATCGCGAATTGGTTTTTGCTGTTGAAACTGCGGTGCCCATATATCAGACATCCAATATTTTGTTACACCTTTACATCTGCAGGTATTATTCACCAGGAAGAATTCGTTCCACTGCATACTCATTGTGCATGAACGTTATTGGTTATTACCAACTGTTTATGGCCCGTCGGCCGTGGGTTTAAATAGCATGAAACACTGGCCCGAACTGGTCTTAATTCTGGACCATAGACAAACGAATACCAAGGCGTGTGAGTAAAATATTGGAAACGCTGTTTTGGTAATTGTACTGCTAGCTTTACGTAGGATGCCCTGAAAATTTCGGGAATTTAATACTTAGGAACGTATATTTGACATGTGTTATACCTCTTTCTTACAAGCATAGTCTCATTATTCGAAAACACTGGCCACTTAGAAAAAAAAAACAATGTCCGATTTTCAATTGTTTTTTAAAGTCGTTGAGTCGCTGGTGAAAATGGAGCTGTCCCGCGAAAGTTTTAGAGCAATGATTTATTATGACTTTAAAAGTGGATTAACACAACAACAATGTGGAGACCGATTAACTATTGCTTTTAGTAGTGAAGCACCTTCAAAGACGACCATATACAGGTGGTATTCGGAATTCCAACGTGGCCGTGTGTCTCTTGCGGATGACGTACGTGAGGGTCGACCGAAAACGGCCGTTACCGATCAAAACATCGATGTTGTTCGCCAACTGATAAAGGAAGATAGGCATGTTACATATCGGGAGATTCAGGAGACTTTAGGCATTGGAATGAGTCAGGTACAAGTTATTTTACAACAAGAGTTGGGCGTGCGGAAGTTATTTTCCCGGTGGATTCCTCACTTGTTATCTGACGACCAGAAACCGGTACGTGTCAATTGGTGCCGCAAAACTTTAAAAAGATTTAATGGAGGAAGCTCAAATGCCGTTTTTAGTATTGTGTCAGGTGACGAATCATGGATTTACGCATATGAGCCTGAATCGAAAAACCAATCTCGAGTTTGGGTTTACGAAGACGAACCGAAGCCGACAAAAGTTGTTCGTTCTCGCAGCACGATCAAAAAAATGGTAGCCACGTTTGTCTCCAAATCGGGTCACGTGGCGACTATCGCTCTTGAAGATCGAAGAACTGTCAATGCCGATTGGTATATAGGCGTTTGTTTACCGATTGTTTTTGCTGAACTGCGAAAAACTAACCCTAACCGCCGTATTATACTACACCATGATAATGCCAGCCCTCACACCGCTCAGAAAACAGACGACTATCTGAAGGGCGAAAACGTCGAATTACTGGACCATCCTCCGTACAGCCCCGACCTAAGTCCCAACGATTTTTTTACTTTCCCGAAAATAAAGAATCGGTTGCGTGGTCAGCCTTTTCAGACCGCGGAAGAAGCAGTCGACGCTTATAAAATGGCCATTTTGTCAACCCCCACTTCAGACTTCAATAACTGTTTTAAAAACTGGTTTCAGAGAATGAAAAAGTGTATTAAACACAAAGGAGAATACTTTGAAAAACAATAAAAGTACTTTTATTTCATTAAAATGCGTATTTTTTCCGATTCCCGAAACTTTCAGGGCAACCTACGTAGAAGCGTGGTCTATTCATGAGTGAAACTGGCATCAAACGAGGGGTAACTAGGTTGCCAAGCGTTAACTTGTAGGAACTTAGCAGCTTCATCCGTTGCGTTTAAGGATTATGATTTTTCGTAAATTATTATTTTTTGTATGGACTGTCATGTAGCCAGGATGCACGTAGAGAGGTGGACAAAAATCGCTACCATGTGGACGGGCCCTAGTGTCAAGAGGAAAATTGGAAGACCCACCGTAAGATGGTCAGACGACGTGTGCAAAATAGCCACTGAATAATGTGGCAAATAGCAGAGACAGCCTATAGATGAAGCCCTTTACCGAGAGTTAAGGACCCCTCTCAAGGAAATAAGGATATTTAGAGTATATTTGTTTGTATTTTAGTGTCTGAATACTTTTTTATTTCATTTATTTGTTGATTTGGATGGTTGTCATAGGCCACCTGACTAAAAACATATGCCTTAACCTAGCCCTTGACGGCCCCCGATCCCGCGGCAGACCAAAGAAGCGATGGCTAGATGTCGCGAAGGCTGACATGAATGTAAACGGGTTTACAGTAGAAGATGCCCAGAATCGCGAAAAGTAAAGGAAATGTAGCAGGAAAGTGGACCCTGGCAAAGGCCGGGATAACGCTAGGTAGAAGAAGAAAATTGTTTTGGATGGTTGACCTATCTCACCTATGTATCTATCTATTCAGCCTGTAGCCACCCACAGGTGGGTATAGGCCTCTTTATTACTCCACTCTTCTCAGTCTTGTGCTAGTTGCATCCACTGCTTTCTTGATGTTCGGCAGATGACATCGCACCATCATGTAGATGTTCATCCTGCAAGGTCAGATCTGGGAAAAAAAATCGGGATGTTTTTTAATACGCTCTTATAAAAATGTATTTGAAAATCTTTGTTTTTAAACTTACAACTTAAACAACCGGTTTTGTCTTAACGGGCCCAGCGGGCGGCGCGTCGATCAGTGCTTGATAATGGAGACTTAGGCACTCCGAAACATGTCGCGCGTAGTGACTAAATCTACGAAGAAATAAAACATGGAAGCCGCACGCCATACTAAATTGCCTTTCAAAAACGGTCCTGAGTTTTAGTTGACAAGTGTCACCCCCTCTTCAATGCATCACGGCAATGTATTTGATTGTCAACCTATAAAAACTTAAACCACCATTTAAAAATGTTGTGATTGGTCCATTGGCGACATTCAATAAACATTTGTCAAAGATGTTGCGCCGAAATATGCGCGGTGTCACGAAAAGCTCTCTGTCGTGCCCATCTTGGCACAATTGAACAATTGGTTTTGGGGGCATTTTTGAGCTGGCGTTAGACGTCCATGTTATATTATATAATATGGACGTCTAACGCCAGCTATAACTTATATATAACTTATATATTGTCGCAGGACTAAATATACGCGAGTTTAACCGTTTAATTATATTTATTGTTACAATCTTATTTGATTAAGTATTTGATACGTTGTTTCCCAACTTTGGCATAATACAGGTAAACAGTAACTCCTCCCCAATTAGTCCGCATGGAAACCAATTTGCGTAACAGCCACACTGGACAAACATTAAGGGACGGCAAAGCTGTCAGATTAATGACTATTTGCCGAAACTGACGTCACGCCTGTGGGGCGGTCATATTTGGACATCATCATTTTTATTAGCGATTGTTCCCATTTGGGATATCAACATGCGATTGTCCTTTTCGTCGGGTTCCGTAGTTGAGTTGCTCTTTATAGTATCGCGATGTCTCGGCTACCGGTAACAACTTTTTTTTTATTGACGAACGTAGATAACCGAGCTCTCAGTCCACCTGATGGAAAGCAGGAACTGAGGCCCATGGACATAGTGATCAAAAAATCGCCTATGCGCTGCCTACTCTGAGGACTTGGATGGATTGCCTCTATCTATGCCAGTAATTACACTGGCTATCTTACCCCCAAACGGAAACAGCAGTGCAAACACTGCTATTTAGCGGCAGGTTAACGGGTAAGACGGTGGTAGCCATCCGGGCGGACCCTGCATGAGATCCTACCACCAGCAAACGAACCGGAGTTTGTAAATTTCGGGGATTTGTCTTCAACGAAGGCGTCATTAGAGTGACAGATATAAATCCACTAAATTTACGAACTTCGGTGTTCGGTAGCAAGGCTGTTTGTTAATCCGTATGTCTGTTCGTTCGCCCGTTTGTCCGCCCGCGGCTATACATCTTTGGTACTAGAATGCAAGTGCGGAACCCAACATAAAGCATGGCCAGACATGCTCTTGGTCACTTTTTATAAGTACGCGATAAGCGCTAGCGAGACTTAAGTTTATAATATTTTATAATTATAATGATCTTTCATAACGTTTTTTCCATATTTACGTTTACGTTTGGTAAAAAGGGACAAAACATATTATATTATTAGCAGTGATCGGTTTTTTGGGTTCCCTCTAGCGGGATTCCGCGTATAAAAAAATTACGAGTGTGACTATAAAATTTTATTTAACACTATTGTATTATACACACAAGGACATACTTTATGAAACAGAAATATAGCAAAATAATTAAAGTTTATTTTTCAAGTTACTATAGGAGACCCGCCGCAAAAATCCAAAAAACCGATCACTGTATATTAGCTAATATACGCCTCGTAAGTTTTTATGAATAATAATACCTATATTTAAAATACCACCGTAGTTTATCGTATTAAACAAAATAAAAAAATAAAAATTATCTTAAAATAGACCATATTCGCCAAATATAACCACGTATGTAGGGGTAGCTAAATGGGAAATATTTTGCAATAAAACTTATTTCAAGGCAGCTTTATGTTGTGCTATGTCCACGTACTGCTTTATAAACATAAGGGAGCACTTAAAGTAAGTATAATGTAACAAAGTTTCAAAAGTTAAATGTCAGGGAAACACTAAAAGGAAAGTTTGTACCTACCTACATTTGAAATACCGTAGAATGGGTGGCTTTTGGAAAAATTGGGGTTACTTTGATAGAAGGAAAATGGCCATAAAAGCGTCAATTGAATTTAGTTTATTGGTCCTTTTAGATTGTGTTTAAAGGTGCATTCAGACCAAACGAGCATTCGCTATTCTAACCCCCTACTCTACGAAATTCGATCGTTACCTACACAAAACGTGATTCGTTGATTTCGTATAGTGGGGGATAGAACAGCGAATGCTCGTTTGGTCTGAATGCACCTTAATAAGAACGTCGTAACATACTTATGAGCCGATTCTTTCGATACTTATTTTTGCACTTGACTGTACAGTGTACATACTGTGGCATGTGTAAACACGAAAGGAAACAATAAAATGTAGGCACAAAATGTTCTGTGAAAAACTACGAAATCAACGAATCACGTTTTGCGTAACGATCGAATTTCGTAGAGTAGGGGGTTAGAATAGCAAATGCTCGTTTGGTCTGAATGCACCTTTAGATTATATTGTTGTGGGATTCGAGACACAACTATAAAGTTTACTTAGTTGCACCAAACTTGCACTGACGTGTCGTTTTATTGCCCCGTGCCGTAAATACGCTTTACGGCATGCTTTACGGTACCCGAGCTCAATTTAAATTTAACGAATCGAATGTTTAACGTACCACAACGCATTCCTAGATCAATATAAGATGTTTTCAAATTAGTACCGATACCTTTTGTTGGGTATGCAAGTGTAACTTCCCACATTTTCCGACATTATTTTGTCATCTCGGTCAGATTAAGAATTACGAATAAACCCATTAAAGAATCTAAAGGTGCATGCAGACCAAAAGAGCATTCGCTGTTCTATCTCCCTACTCTACGAAATTCGATCGTTACACGAAACGTGATTCGTTGATTTCGTAGAGTGGGGATAGAACAGCGAATGTTCTTTTGGTCTGCATGCACCTTAAGAAGTTTTTACCGGATTAAGCGAGACGGTTGATAAATTCATCGCTGTTACGGCAAGTAGATGCCACACCGTTTGCTCGACACGCGCGCGTGCAAACCACGCAAGCGGTGTGGCTTCTAATATGATATTTACATACGTTACAACGCGGACGCTACGCACACGCGCATACGCACGTCCTGCACACGAATTCGATGTGTCTTGGCCTTTTTTACAGAAACGTTCATTACCCTGTGTTTGTGTCTATCATGAGCTCATACTTTCTATCCATCCCACTCGTACCCGGGTATTGGCCTTAGAAAGTAAATACGCGTCAATAAAACCGCGGCAGCTCATGGTACGGATATTGGAATCGCTTACGTACAGTCAAAGACAAAATAAAGTGTATTCAAAAATGTTCAAAAATATGTCGCAGTGCACTCTAATTCTGTGTAATACGAACGTCGTAACTAGGGCTTGCAATATCGGACCATTTCCAGTTCCGGAACTGATTTCCGATATTACACTTCAATTCCGGAATTCCGATACTAGTTCCGGAATTAACGAAAATTTTGTAAATCTAGGTCATATTTAAATAAAACGTAAAATTGCTATGTGATTTGTATACAAGATACCCATGAGGAAAGGGAAACAATTTGACATCATATTCCTGAGGCTAAAAGAAGCAAATTTTTTTGTGTGTTTCGAATGCTGCACTACATAAAAAATAATTTTATTAATGAAACTATCGCAAAAATGCATTTTAAAGTTTTAGGTAATTATTGTACATTGTAGAATCAGATTTAGGGGGAGTCAAGTTTAACGGACATAAAATTCAATTTATAAGATTTGCGGATGACATTGCAGCTTTTGCGGAAACCAATCATGAACTTCAGTTATTAGTGGCAAAAATGGACAAAATTTTCAAACGATTCGGGCTCAAAATAAATTGTAAGATAACCAAAGCACTCACTGTTTCAAAACGCCCATCCAAACATAACCCAATTATACTAGATAATACAGCAATAGCTTCAGAATCCGGAAAAACGCCGAGATCAGAGATCTTATACCCGAGCCCGATATAATTGGCCAAACAAAAGCCCATCGTCTCCGCTGGCTGGGTCACGTCATAAGGATGGAGGAAGATCGGGGTGCTAAACGCGCATACTTGGGTCGTCCACTAGGGCGAAGACCTGTCGGGCGTCCCAGGTACCGGTGGAGCGACGTCGTCGAGTTGGACTTGCGCGAGCTGACGGAAACAGATTGGAGGGAAGCAGCGCTTCGGGACCGGTGGCGACAAGTCGTGTCGGAGGCCAGGACTCGCTTTGGGTCGGTGCGCCAGTGAGTAAGTAAGTAATACAGCAATAGAGCAAGTAACCCAATTTAAATATTTGGGTAGTGTTATTTTACCAATGACTCCAGATGCACAGCGGATATCACGCAGAGAATTGCTATGGCCAAAAAAGCTTTTAATAACAAAAAGCACCTGCTGAGGGCACATATCTCTAAGAAAGTGAAAAAACCTTTAATTAAAGTATATTTGGAGCCTTGCGTTATATGCGTGTGAGACGTGGACACTGACACAACGAGACAGAGAAAGGCTGGAAGCATTTGAAATGTGGTGTTGGCGGAGGATGGAAAGGATTAGCTGGACGGAAAGAAAGACAAATGAGGAAGTACTCAAAATGGCAGGAGAAAAGCGATGCCTACTGGAAACAGTAAAAAATAGGAGAGGCACGATGATGGGCCACATGATACGACACGACAGCTTCTTTCTGAATATCCTAGAGGGGAAGATCGAGGGCAAGAGAAGTAGAGGAAGGCCAAGAATTACATACCTCAGCCAATTAAAGGAAAAAGTAGCTGTCGAGTCGTACTCAGATGTCAAAAGGCTTGCATAGAATAGAGAGGAATGGCGATCACTCCACCGACAAGAGCGTAGCTCTTAAGTAATGATGATAATGATTGTACATTGTGCATCAAGGGAGGTAAGCCCGGAATTACTAACGAGAGTGTTAGAAGAAGAAGAGCTAGAGTTGTTGAAGGCAACACAGCGATAAAATCGTTACCTAAAATGCGTAACGGGCTAAAACGGTTTAAATAAAAGACATTTTCTCTTAAAATAGACGTCATCCGGTAAACTTTATACTACATTTTAAACTTAAAATCTAGTCATAAATCCGCTGTTAATTATTTTTCTTTTTCCTCATGGGCACATTGTATTGTCCATTAATAAATTAAGGTTAAGTTCTTATACAAAATGCTTAGTACTGATAGGTATGGTAATTCAAATTAAAAACATTAGTCATTTTACATATGTTACAATCTTGGCAACAATCAGTTACGTATCTGTAAACTTTAATTACAGATACCAAAATTTTACTTTTTTGGAATGCTACTTGATATTAGACAAAGTAGAGACTTAAGTCAAAGTTTAAGATTCTTCGACATATGTAAATACTAAATAGTAATGCGTATAATTATCGAAGGGCTAAAATAACGGTAAATAATTGCTACCCAATTGATAATTAAAATCTGGTACAGGATCGTTGTTTACTTTGGCCAGTTTTCGTGGTTTAGTAGTACCTAGTATTTAGTAAACACAGTTTATTTCACAGAAAATAAAACATAACACAATTTGTGGTTAGAACTACTTATCGATATATATTGTGGTGGCTTTGTATCCTGTATTCTGTACCTGATTATCATAATCGTTTTGATATTTTATGTTTATCCATATAATAAAAACACTTTTATTTAATTCCAGAATTCCGATATTAGCTGTGTCAATTCCGGAACTGTAAAAACAGCAAAATCAGTCCGAAATTCCGAAATTTCGAAATTTCGGAATTCCGGAATGCAAGCCCTAGTCGTAACATATTTATGAGCGGATTCTTTTGATACTTATTTTTGCACTTGACTGTATGTAGGCTTCTACTCAATCTCAGGTCATAATAGTACAATTATTCATACTAACTGTTACCCCACAACATAAGTCCCTACCTGACTCACGCACCGATATAACCATAATACTACGTGGAATTTTTCCGCCGTTTTTTCAGATTTTAATAACAAATAGAATGGATTTTAATTGGGGTTTAAATTAGGAACGCCCTTGAGCTGACTGGGAGCATGGTTACCCTCAGCTGACAATCGCTGCATTGTTTGTCGGTGGCCACAAGATTAGCGTTTTACGATCTGTTGTTGTAAACGCCAGTGAGAGCAAGTCAATCCATAATTAACACTCAGTCCTAATAAATGTCAGCCTGTCTTAAAATTATGCAAATAATTTAGATATAAGCTAATTATTTCAAAGTTGGGATATGAAGCATTAAAGGCACATATACCTAGTCGGAACCTAAGTTCTGTCATAAAGATTTTGTCTCGTAAAACATTGTAATAAGAACGAATAAAAAAACGTAAACATGTTTTAAAAGCTTATTTAATGGCGATAAAATTGCGTTATAATTGTTTTGAAATGAATATTCACATGTTGTGCCATTCCTTTTAAACTTGAGATTCTCGACCGTAGTCAGCACGCGGGCAATTTGTGAAAACATGCTTCACAAAACTGATAGAAAACCAATATTGTAGAAGTATCTGAATCTAACATTTTGGTTTTTATATAACATCTATAATAGGACATCTTTTAAAGCTAGAATGTAGATTTCTAAAAAGCTCGTTCTTCAGAAGGTCATATCTAGAAAATTTCGTATTTTACTATTTCGCTTAAAAATGCGTTAATTTGAGTATCGCGAAATAAACGCATTTGGTAAATCACGTAAAATAGCTATTTAAGGTTAAAAACCAGTTGACTCTTGTATATCCAAATAAAGGTAATAGACCATGCAATCATGACTTGCTACGAAAAAGCCATAGAACACAAAAAAAATACGGGCTAAAATTGCTAGAATCGGTCGCGTGTTTTTGACGTGTTTTTTTCATACCTTTTTTCACATATTAGGTACGAGGCTTTGTGCGAAAACAAAACAATAATTTTCCTGAAAATTTATTGAAAGTCAATCACTATTAAAAAACTTTTAAAAACATATATAGAGTTATATATTGAATAGTACCTGTTAGTTTTCTTGACGTCAAAACTTTTATGACAGAACTTTCGGACTGACTAGGTACATCGTTTAAATGCCCTAATAGTTGATTTTATCTTATCGATGGCAAATCAAGCTATGATGACAAGTATTGGTACAGCGTCGGGTACTAGTACTTCTACCTTAATAGTCTATAGTTAATAACATTGCATTTTTAAAATAAATAATGTGCCGTATCTTACAGGCAACTTAAAAGGATACAAATTCATAACGACGCGTTGTTTTTCTTGTATCATATATTTAGTATCAACCTAAACAAAACCGGATAATATATCGCTACAAAATAGTGTAGCGACATAATTGCCAAAGTGTTATTATGTATTTCTTAGTTACCTGATTTTACAAAGTTAGCAACTTTATAAGAAGAGGGTGTACTCATCGAAAACCATTACGTGTCGATGTTTCATTTTGTCAATCCCTCGATGTAGTAAAATATCTAGGTGTGGATATTAATGTTTAAAATGTCCTTGAATACTTTATCAATGCGTGGATATAGGTCATTTTCTTTTTCCCCATAGTATTCATCAAGGCTGTATAACACAAATTGATAGGATGAGGTATTTGTTCCATGCAAATTGCTATATTGACTCTTTAAGTTGTTTAATTCTAATCTCTTTAAATCTAATAACTTAATAAGAAACATTATGTTTTTGTTACTTGTGGACCAACAATTTTCTCACTATTTGTCCCGCTGTTTTCATACTTATAAGTCTCGTGACAACTGTACAAATAAGTGATTTCGGTTATGTTGTTAGAGTGAGTTTGCTTCTTAATTTACAAAAGAGTAACAGATGTTTTTAAATGTTTTAAGTTTCACCTGTCCCGTCCCGATACTCGTTATCCACTCACTTGCTTTGTATTTGACAATCACTCTTATTTTACATACAAATAAAAATAATTGCAAATTTTCTTAGTCAACTCCATTGTACGAGTAAGTGTCAGGTGCTTTTGCTGGCAGTCCCAATAGATGGCACCTTAGGAAAGTTTAAATGTCACATATTGGGACATTGAAAATATTAACACTTGGTTCTAATAAATGTCAGCCTGTCTTAAAATTATGCAAATAATTTAGATATAAGCTAATTATTTCAAAGTTTGGATATGAAACATTAAAGGCACATACTTTTATCATCGTTTAAATGCCCTAATAGTTGATTTTATCTTATCGATGGCAACTCAAGCTATGATGACGAGTATTGGTACCGCGTCGGGTACCAGTACTTCCACTTTATATGACATCTAATATTTAAACATTCTTAATTGTCAAAAAAAATTGAACTTCGATACTATCGGAAGGAAATTATAAATTAGACTTAAAAATGCCGATTTTTTGCTCGCTCTCGCATCCGCCAGGTTTACTGGCTCCAATCATTTGATGGCCGAAGCAAAATAAACAAAAGTTGATCAAAAGAGCGCTGTTTAGACTCCCGGGCAAATTTATGCGCCGTCGAAGCGTGACGGATAACGAAAACCTGGAATGTGAGCTAAATATACTACGTGACTGACGAATATGAATAATGGGAAACAGCATAGGATGGTTAATTTACGTATATTTTCGTTTACGCTCCAGTGCCTTTCTCAGAGTGTAAACGGACATCTCATTCATCTGGTCACGTTTTTTTGGAAGTGGCTGCATCTATTGGTACCATTTCCAGTCGTCAGATACAGGGGCCCTACCGCGAAAGCCGAATTGCGTGAATTTCGAGGATTTGTCTCTCTCACTCTAATGACGCCTTCGTTTGAGTGACAGAGAAATATGCTCGAAATTTACGAAATTCGATTTTCGCGGTAGTAGGCCAGCACCCGTTTCTCTATAAGACAACCAAAACCAACCTCGAATCATTCAGCCACTTCAAAAAAAAAGTGACCAGATGAATGAGATGTCCGTTTACGCTCTGAGAAGTGCCTTCCATATGTTTTGTACAACATAGCCCCCTTATTCATAAACTTCTCCTAACTTAACAAGCCGCTAAGTGTTGTTTGGCCCTTACGCTCTTATGGACATGTTAATAAGACCGAAAGGAACAAACAATACTTAGCGGGAGGCTATAAATATCGCAACTTGAACGAATTAGGTACTTAGTTACATTTTGTCCGTTCATTTTTACATATCTTGTAAGCCGTGGAATTATGGCCGTCATAAGGATTTATGAAATTTCACTAGAATGGTCGCAAGTTATCTATAAGTTGGGACCCTTTAAACGAAGCATGAAGAAGCATCTAGCGGGCCAGCAAGGCGGTGGCAACTGACAGGTTACTGATTGTCTCCTGTTCGTTGCCGCCGCGATTTGGGCTCTACTTTTCACTTACGATCAGGTGGAGTGGAGCCACTTTGTTGTGCCAACATAAAAAAAAAAGTTGCGAGTTTGCGTCATCTTGAGGAATAACCAGATAAATGTGTTTTTTTTTCAGAAATATTGGGGTCCCCTGATAGATCCGCGACTGGCGCAGTATCTGTCCAACTATTTGTTCGACACGGGGTCGCAGAAGGCCCTCACGTGCGACTTTACCCGCTTCGCTGAGCTATACGTGTATAATGTTAGAGGTAGGTAATATAACCCTGAGGGTAGCCAGTTTGCCAATTGCTAACGCTCAA